>JAWQFJ010001498.1:185102-187602 GCA_034096865.1 Theodoxus fluviatilis | reverse complement strand
CCATTCTGTGACGAAATCGACAACGAAGCTCACTTTTTATGTAACTGTCGTATGTATGATGACATTAGGCAGAAATATTTAGTCAAACATTTTAAATATGTATATCCTTCAGATTTAACACATTTTATGATTGGAAAAGAGCCAAGGATGACTCGAGATATTTCCATGTTTATATTTTATGCATTTGAACGTCGCACGCAAAAACTGCAAGAAATTTCAGCAGACGCTCAAGATGAACATTAAACAAAACTTGATATAACTAGAAATAATTTACCCTAATGTACAATTGTTCATTTTATTTGAACTTACATACGGACGAGTTTGATATGTCACTTATCTTCAGAAGATTATGTTCTATTTTGACTCGTACAACTGATATGCTAACTGTTTAATATGTACATATGTGTATATTCCTACGTGATGGGTCGTCGGCCGCAAATAAAGAATCAATCAATCAATCTCTCTCTCTCTCTCTCTCTTTCTCTCTCTCTCTCTCTCTCTCTCTCTCTCTCTCTCTCTCTCTCTCTCTCTCTCTCTCTCTCTCTCTCTCTCTCTCTCTCTCTCTCTCTCTCTCTCTCTCTCTCACTATTTTGTCTGGAGAGAGGTTTTTTTAACCTGGTGTTGAATCTTGCCAGAAGCCATTCAACAAACGATTACTTTATTGCCCTAAGTCTGTTCTTTTTACATTCTGCTTTTCCCCCGTTGCTTGGGTCTTTCCGCAACATTAGACACTGCTCGTAATTCTATGCAAGCACATTGCTACTCTAGATCACTATAAGTAAGCGCAAAGGCCGTGCATTTAATTAAATTATGGAAATGAAAAACTGCGATAACAAAAAATGGGTTGCCACAAGGTACATGGCTGGTAATGGCTGGTTTTGTATGTCGAGGTTTTCCCTTCTCGAACAAAGTGAATAAGGCCATGAAGAGGTCGATGCTGGCTCAGCTGAACTCTGTAGAAAGATAATCAGTTCACGGATGAGGAATCACATACCAACTCCTCCATCTGAAAAGTGAAATGTTGTGCAATGTGCCTCAGTAGAATGATCACTGAATTCTGTTCTTTCATGTCTGTATGCACGCTATCCGTGCGTCGTGCATGCTGGCTCCAGATGAATGGCTCAGATGCATTTACCAACCTTCTTTGTGCGGTCGCGGCAGCATGAAGAGAAAGACTGATTGAAAAACCAGTTTTAGCAAATCAAATTCTCGGTAGTTGTAGGACTGCCATTCCCCTCGTATGAAAAACGCTCCCAAGAAAGGAAATCTTGGCTGTGAGGACCAAATATGGGAGACAAAAACAACGAGGCAGTGAGAGAGGGGAACTGTTGCAGACAATGGCCATGCCCTCAGCCTCCCCACGCCCTGCAGGGAGAACAAAGCGAGGAGCGGGTGAGGGCAGTCATCATGATTCCCCCTTGCCTCACGGCGAGAGCTGTCTGATTCACAGTGGAACTGACGCCCCACGCTCTAGAGCGTCCTGTGCTTGCCCGTCCCCCACTCGTCACTCAGGCGGAACACCTGATCAACAATTGATAGCTGCCTGTGACTCAGCCCTGCTCCTCTCTGCCGTCTGTGTCTGTGTGTCTGTCTGTGCCTGTCTGTCTGTGCCTGTCTGTGTGTCTGTCTGTGCCTGTCTGTGTGTCTGTCTGTGCCTGTCTGTGTGTCTGTCTGTGCCTGTGTGTCTGTGTCGGTGTGTCTGTCTGTGCCTGTCTGTGTGTCTGTCTGTCTGTACCTGTATGTCCTGTCTGTCCGTGTCTGTCTGTCTGTCTGTCTGTCTGTCTGTCTGTCTGTCTGTCTGTCTGTCTGTCTGTCTGTCTGTCTGTCTGTCTGTCTCTCTCTGTCTCTCTCTGTCTCTCTGTCTGTCTGTCTGTCTGTCTGTCTCTCTCTCTCTCTCTCTCTCTCTCTCTCTCTCTCTCTCTCTCTCTCTCTCTCTCAGTACTATGAGGCATCTTAAGCAACGACGGCGAGACTGCTTCCTACAAGAGTGGAGTTCAGCCCTTAGTTCAAGCAACAGATTTGCCTTTTATCGCTCCTATAAAGCAGCTTTTGAATGTGAAAAATACTTGTCTTTCATTAACATCAAGAAATTCTGTGATGCCTTCATCCGTTTTCGTTTGGAATGTAATGAACTACGAAGCAATGCACGATGTAGGCATGATCCTAACATTACCATGAACTGTCCATTCTGCAATGAAACTGAATCTGAAATACACTTTTAAGGAATTGACTAATGTATTGTGACATCAGACAAAAATACTTGGCAAAATATTTTCCGAATCCAGATTATGTGGACCTGACACGTCTGATCAAAGGAAAAGATGCTGAGAAGACGAGAGACATTTCCATACGTGTACATTTGTTATGCCTTTGAGCGGCGATCACGGAAAATACAGGAAATGGACTCTGAACCTTAGATACAACAAACCAATTTTAACTTATGTACATACATACTGTATTTAATCCTAATTCACTACGGCACTATAGTAACATAGTTTAG
>JAWQFJ010001498.1:160102-182602 GCA_034096865.1 Theodoxus fluviatilis | reverse complement strand
GACACTTGCAAACTCCCGTTGTGAACAAATCTCTTGCCCAGTTGAAGTGCAGGGGCTAAAGTTCGGAATGCCCAAAGGTGTGAATCGGTCAAGCGAAGGGCAGGAATTACGAGAAAAAAATGCCGTCCCCTCCCTCCACATTCCTAGGAAGTCAACCCTAGGAATGGGATCGGTGGTGGCGGTGATGGGAAGATTGGGGGGGGGGGGGTAAAGGGGGGGGGGTAAAGGGGGGGGGGAGAGAAACAAGGATACGCGGAACCACTGTCCCCTTGTCGCCTCCGGATCTGGAATCCCTGCACACAGGGCGCTATGAACCCCCCACCCTCATGGAACACACACCCCTTCCTCTGTTACAGGCAAATGCCTGGCGAGAAACGAGAGGTTGTCGGTATTTTAAAAAATGCGTGCGGAATTTCCACTTTGCGAAATGCAAGGGAGGAGGGCGAGTGGGGGACATTTGTCGCTTGAGCCAGCGGGTATCTGCCGAATTCTAATCTCGGGCACATTATGTAGAGATAAATCGTCTTTACTTATGAGTGTGTTTAAAAAAAAGTAGATATACTAGGAAACAAAGCAAAACATGGATATTATATGAATACAAGTCTTCTCCAGTGGTCGAATGGTCAGCGCGCTTGACTTGCAGTCACTTGCGACTAGCGGTGTGGTGTTCGAAGCTGCGCGGTCCCAGAGCTGCATCCTTGAGCAAAACGCTTTACTGACATTGCTTCTCTTCCCCCCCCCCCCCCCCCCCCATCCCCCCCGGAGTAAAACCGGGTACCTATGATTAAACGTTGAGTGCGGCCATGGGCTAGCATCGGGTTGGAATACTCCCCAGGGAGTGGAGTTGGTGCTGGTGCATGATCATGTGCGTCTTAAATGTCTGTCACTGTTTGGGCAGGTGCCAGTGGATGATTGATCAAGCGGCCCAGTGATCAGGGGGTAAAGTGTAAAGCTGTTTGAGACCCAGACATGGGTGATGAGTCACTATATAAAACCACACATTTACCTTTTCTATAAACTCGTTTTAAAATGTATACAGAATTTACAACTATGTGTAATAGCGGCTGGAGCCTCTCGATGTCCCCCTGATGAACAGGAAACCCTGACGGCCGCCTGCTCCAGCAACACAGCGAGGGGGAGCACAGACAGTCAGAGGCTACCGGGGGGCACTGGGACGGAGTCCGATCATGGATGTCCAACCGTAGCGTTCGAGCTGCTTACGTCCAGCCTGACGAGAAAGCGGTACAGTTCTGCACCCAGCTTTTCCCACGCAAATGAATCATTGGCTCTTCTTCATTGTTTCCCCCTCTGGACCCACCGCATCTCCCCACGGGATTCGTAAGAGGCGAACAAACTAGGGACATCTTGACTTTATTTGCAATTACTCTAAACTGTTCTTATGATTTTCGTGCTTAATGTCCTTATATAGCCTGCAAAAGCTAATAGGCCGTAAAACTGCATCCACCCACCAACCCAACCAACCAACCATCCATCCACCAACCCACCCACACGCCCAACCATCCATCCATCTATCCATCCACCCATCCATCCATCCATCTATCCATCCATCCACCCACCCACTCACCCATCCATCCATCCATCCATCCATCCATCCATCCATCCATCCCATCCCTCCCTCCCTCCCTCCCTCCTTCCCCTCCCCTCCCCTCCCCTCCCCACTCCTCCTCTCCCCTCCCCTCCCCTCCTCTCCCCTCCCCTCCCCTCCGCTCCCATCCATGGCGCTGATTTTATGCTCATCGGGCGAACAGGACGAATCCTCATGAGGAGAGATTACGCCGAAAGTGGCAAATGGGTGCGGACTTACCTTGTCAGACTCTCGATATGCTTCCTAGACAGGTACGCTACCGCGCCGTCATAGCTATAGAATATTCATTCAGTAAGATTATACGCGTACTTATGTGTCAAACACGTAGCTTAGCCTGTGTTGGCATGCCTGTGTTGGCGTGCCTGTGTTTGGCCATGGTCATCGCTGTGTATATAAGTACAGTGCAGGGGTAGTGCGTCAGGCAGGAAGGAACAAATTAAGCCCCAGGCATGACTTCCTTGGTCTGGCAAGGTGAAAATCAATTATGGACGATTTGCACCGAGCGCCACTCATGGACGTGTCCTCGCGCACGTAGCCACCGTCTGCTGCGACAATAGCAGTCATCATCTGTCATCAGCCACAGCGTCTCATTCCGAGGACGGGACAAATGGTGATGGTAAGCGGCTGACCAAGCTGTCAGCCACGACAGGAATCTTCGGGTCTGTAGTCGTGGTCAATGGGTCATTGTACGCTAGCGCATGCCATACAGAACGTGCCATGGAAGCGGGCGTGGCAAACACAGAGCCAGCGCTCCACGGTTTGGCCCGCAGGACAAATGACCACTGGTCAAGAGGAGCGACGGAGTGGCGCCCATTCTTCTCGCTGGTCATTTACCCCCAGTCGTGCTCCAGCCCAAGAGGTCCCGATGTTGACATGCTTCTGTGTCTGTCTGATTGTCTGGCAGGAAGGTGTCCAGTTGCTGATTGTGTTTGATAAAGGCGTGTCAGCTTTCGGGTTCGTGTTGTGGCAAGTGGCTGTATTGGACCGAGTCATCCCGGTGGCACTAAGACTGTTTGATAAGGCTGACGGTGCAGTTTAACTGCCTGTGCTGCACTATGTTTGACTGAAATAACATTCTGTTTGAAGATTGTTTCATTGAAGATACTTAGGCAAATATATATAAGCAAAATGGAAACATAAATGAAATCTTACTTCGTCTGTAAAATAAAGTTTTCTTCATTTATTTATTCTTCTTGTCCCGTGTAGGGCGTCCGGCTCTGTATTAGGAACTCAGTGCATCCGTATTAACAGAATGTTTATTACAGCTTTAACAATATGTCTGTTAGTGTAAGCGGCTGAATTATTTCCGGGACTGCTTCAATACACATCCTCCGCGTCCGCCCCTTGTCACCCCACAATGTATATCGTGAGTCAACGACGGAAACCTACACAGAACCCTCAGTAAACACCGCTGGCAGTGGCTCAAACACATCTACATGGGACTGGCGAATGTAATTGGGGGGAGAACAGTCTGTTTCTTTGTAAGCAGCCGACTTAGCATTGAAAATACACGTACCTGAGTATGCATGATCCCATACCGATTTTTACAGAACTGCGACTGGCCGGAACAAAGGCTACGAGCAGCAGGCAATGTGAAGTGGACACGTCAGACTTGCCAGTCATCAGGCTGGAATGTTGTCGGGCTGTGACACGCGTGAAGTTAGGGGGAATAGAAATAGGGGTTTAGTGTAGGGGTGAGGGTGGGGGTTTAGCAAAGTTTGGAAGGTACGTGGAATGAGGAGGGCCAGAGAGGATTTCAGAGGCTGAGGGGATTCAAGAGATGGAGAGGTGATGAAGGGAATGTACAGTAAAAGTGACGCAGAGGAGGACTGGATGGACGGAAAGGCTGGAAGGCCCCGTGGACATGAAGCAGGGCGGACTGTGTGTACTGGGAAAAGTCAGCAAACTGTGACACAATTATGTCCCCGCTCCTCATTGAGATGCCATGTGCCATAGGCGGGCCCTCCCCCTGTCGCCCACATCCTGTCCCTACACCAGTTCTTTCACTGTAGCCGGACTCTCCCCAGTATCCTGTCCCTACAGCGGTTCTTTCACTAAAGCCAGACTCTCCCCAGTATCCTGTCCCTACATCAGCTCTCTCACTATAGCCGCTCTCTCCCCAGTATCCTGTCCGTGCAGCAGCTCTCTCACTATGGCCGCTCTCTCCCCAGTATTTTGTCCCTACAGCAGCTCTCTCACTATGGCCGCTCTCTCCCCAGTATCCTGTCCCTACAGCAGCTCTCTCCCTATGGCCGCTCTCTCCCCAGTATCCTGTCCGTGCAGCAGCTCTCTCACTATGGCCGCTCTCTCCCCATTATCCTGTCCCTACAGCAGCTCTCTCACTATAGCCGGACTCTCCCCATTATCCTGTCCCTACAGCAGCTCTCTCACTATAGCCGCTCTCTCCCCATTATCCTGTCCGTGCAGCAGCTCTCTCACTATGGCCGCTCTCTCCCCAGTATCCTGTCCCTACAGCAGTTCTCTCACTATGGCCGCGCTCTCCCCAGTATCCTGTCCCTACATCAGCTCTCTCACTATGGCCGCGCTCTCCCCAGTATCCTGTCCCTACAGCAGTTCTCTCACTATGGCCGCGCTCTCCCCAGTATCCTGTCCCTACATCAGCTCTCTCACTATGGCCGCTCTCTCCCCATTATCCTGTCCTTGCAGCAGCTATCTCACTATGGCCGCTCTCTCCCCAGTATCCTGTCCCTACATCAGCTCTCTCACTATAGCCGCTCTCTCCCCAGTATCCTGTCCCTACAGCAGCTCTCTCACTATGGCCGCTCTCTCCCCATTATCCTGTCCGTGCAGCAGCTCTCTCACTATGGCCGCTCTCTCCCCAGTATCCTGTCCGTGCAGCAGCTCTCTTACTATGGCCGCTCTCTCCCCAGTATCCTGTCCCTACATCAGTTCTCTCACTATGGCCGCTCTCTCCCCAGTATCCTGTCCCTACAGCAGCTCTCTCACTAGGGCCGCTCTCTCCCCATTATCCTGTCCGTGCAGCAGCTCTCTTACTATGGCCGCTCTCTCCCCAGTATCCTGTCCGTACAGCAGCTCTCTCACTATGGCCGCTCTCTCCCCATTATCCTGTCCGTACAGCAGCTCTCTCACTATGGCCGCTCTCTCCCCATTATCCTGTCCGTGCAGCAGCTCTCTCACTATGGCCGCTCTCTCCCCATTATCCTGTCCGTGCAGCAGCTCTCTCACTATGGCCGCTCTCTCCCCATTATCCTGTCCGTGCAGCAGCTCTCTCACTATGGCCGCTCTCTCCTTAGTATCCTGTCCGTGCAGCAGCTCTCTCACTATGGCCGCTCTCTCCCCAGTATCCTGTCCCTACATCAGCTCTCTCACTATGGCCGCGCTCTCCCCAGTATCCTGTCCCTACAGCAGCTCTCACTATGGCCGCTCTCTCCCCAGTATCCTGTCCCTACAGCAGCTCTCACTATGGCCGCTTTCTCCCCATTATCCTGTCCGTGCAGCAGCTCTCTCACTATGGCCGCTCTCTCCCCATTATCCTGTCCGTGCAGCAGCTCTCTCACTATGGCCGCTCTCTCCCCAGTATCCTGTCCGTGCAGCAGCTCTCTCACTATGACCGCTCTCTCCCCAGTATCATGTTCATACACCAGTTCTCTCACTATGGCCGCTCTCTCCCCAGTATCATGTCCGTGCAGCAGCTCTCTTACTATGGCCGCTCTCTCCCCATTATCCTGTCCGTGCAGCAGCTCTCTTACTATGGCCGCTCTCTCCCCAGTATCCTGTCCGTGCAGCAGCTCTCTTACTATGGCCGCTCTCTCCCCATTATCCTGTCCGTGCAGCAGCTCTCTTACTATGGCCGCTCTCTCCCCAGTATCCTGTCCCTACATCAGTTCTCTCACTATAGCCGGACTCTCCCCAGTATCCCGTCCCTACAGCAGCTCTCACTATGGCCGCTCTCTCCCCAGTATCCTGTCCATACAGCAGCTCTCTCACTATGGCCGCTCTCTCCCCAGTATCCTGTCCGTGCAGCAGCTCTCTCACTATGGCCGCTCTCTCCCCAGTATCCTGTCCCTACAGCAGCTCTCTCACTATGGCCGCTCTCTCCCCAGTATCCTGTCCGTGCAGCAGCTCTCTCACTATGGCCGCTCTCTCCCCAGTATCCTGTCCGTGCAGCAGCTCTCACTATGGCCGCGCTCTCCCCAGTATCATGTTCATACACCAGTTCTCTCACTATAACCGGACTCTCCCCAGTATCCCGTCCCTACAGCAGCTCTCACTATGGCCGCTCTCTCCCCAGTATCCTGTCCATACAGCAGCTCTCTCACTATGGCCGCTCTCTCCCCAGTATCCTGTCCCTACAGCAGCTCTCTCACTATGGCCGCGCTCTCCCCAGTATCCTGTCCCTACAGCAGTTCTCTCACTATAGCCGGACTCTCCCCAGTATCCTGTCCCTACAGCAGTTCTCTCACTATGGCCGCTCTCTCCCCAGTATCCTGTCCGTGCAGCAGCTCTCTCACTATGGCCGCTCTCTCCCCAGTATCCTGTCCGTGCAGCAGCTCTCTCACTATGGCCGCTCTCTCCCCAGTATCCTGTCCGTGCAGCAGCTCTCTCACTATGGCCGCTCTCTCCCCAGTATCCTGTCCGTGCAGCAGCTCTCTCACTATGGCCGCTCTCTCCCCATTATCCTGTCCTAACAGCAGTTCTCTCACTATGGCCGCTCTCTCCCCATTATCCTGTCCGTGCAGCAGCTCTCTCACTATGGCCGCTCTCTCCCCAGTATCCTGTCCCTACAGCAGTTCTCTCACTATGGCCGCTCTCTCCCCAGTATCCTGTCCCTACAGCAGCTCTCTCACTATGACCGCTCTCTCACCAGTATCCTGTCCCTACAGCAGCTCTCTCACTATGACCGCTCTCTCCCCAGTATCATGTTCCTACAGCAGCTCTCTCACTATGGCCGCGCTCTCCCCAGTATCATGTTCCTACACCAGTTCTCTCACTATAGCCGGACTCTCCCCAGTATCCCGTCCCTACAGCAGCTCTCACTATGGCCGCTGTCTCCCCAGTATCCTGTCCATGCAGCAGCTCTCTCACTATGGCCGCTCTCTCCCCAGTATCCTGTCCCTACAGCAGCTCTCTCACTATGGCCGCTCTCTCCCCAGTATCCTGTCCCTACAGCAGCTCTCTCACTATGGCCGCTCTCTCCCCAGTATCCTGTCCCTACAGCAGCTCTCTCACTATGGCCGCTCTCTCCCCAGTATCCTGTCCCTACAGCAGCTCTCTATATAGCCGGACTCTCCCCAGTATCCTGTCCCTACAGCAGCTTTCTCACTATGGCCGCTCTCTCCCCAGTATCCTGTCCCTACAGCAGTTCTCTCACTATAGCCGGACTCTCCCCAATATCCTGTCCGTGCAGCAGTTCTTTCACTATAGCCTCCCCCTGTGGGTTCGGGGGTAAGAGTTGACCCACCGCGTCTCTCTACGCGGTTCACAAGAGGGATATCGTGACTTGATTTGCGTTTACTCTAAACTGTTTTAGCGATTTTCGTGCGTAATGGCCTTACATAGCCTAGAAAGGCTGATAGGCCGTAAAACTCCATCCATCCATCTTTCACTATAGCCGATCTCTCCCAGTATCCTGTCCATACAGCAGTTCTCTCACTATAGCCGCTTTCTCCCCAGTATCCTGTCCATACACCAGCTCTCTCACTATGGCCGCTCTCTCCCCACTGCGGTCCAGGCTATTTACTTTTAATTTCACGGCAAGTTCGCCACGGCATGCGGTCTCATGTTCCCATGTGTGAGGCGCCAGAGGTCACAGAGTTAAAGTCTTTTTACTAATGAATAGCGCCTTTACTGATTTTCATGCCCGGCTAAAATGTTTGCATGCCATTCTCAGGAAGTTCTAGAGAGAGAGAGATTTTTAAAAAAAAATAGCAATTGGGAAGCATTGGGGAAAAGGGTTACGCCTTTGCTGGTGTATCGAGTGTATTTTGGACGTGACACCAACAGTGTGCTTTTTACATAGTTCAAAATGTGTTATTACCTCTTGCGCAAAAATGTAGACGCTGTGTCAAGAAACCAGTATCACGTCGTCAAATCTTTTTTCCAGGCTTGACAGGTGCATGTAAGCCGGTGTGGGAAAATAACAATGGAGTTATCATTCCCGAAACCTTCGCTCACACTGGCGAGTCGAGACCAGTCGAGTGAAGGGACGTGGATTCAAAATTTCCCACGTGGTTTATTGAAAACTCCGCAGCGCATTCCTGAGGGCGTTTGCGTCGTCTCTCCCGCCACTTCAACTTTTACCGTCGCCTTAAACGTCCTTTTTCGCTTGAGGAAGAGAAGGTGGCACCTTTTTCACCTGTCGCTGACGTCTGCCGAGTGGAGATCCCGAACGGGACCTGACCTGACACTTGAGCCTCTGGCTCTGTTGACTTTGGCGTCTGGCAAATAACAATCGCTGGACGTCCCTTGAGCTGCAGACAGCCCCCGAGACAGCGGACATATCTGGTCCCTTTGTCCGGCGATGAATTATTGCAGTCTTCTTTTCTTGGGCGATATTTACTTGAGTAAAAGGGGGGCAGGAGTAAGAATCGACGTTGCCCCAGTTGACATGTTTGGAGTATTTGCCCGCCGTGCCCCCCACGTTTGTGCAATCGAAGTCCTCCTCCCGAAGAGAAACACTCCAGTGAGGGCGATGCTTCCCTGCAGGGCGCCAGAGGACATTAGCCACGCAGCGAGATCTCGACCTTTCCTGCAGGTCAACCTTGTCCTCCTCCATCCTCGTCTGTGGGCATCCACTGTGCCACGAGGAGTTTCTCCCCTTGAACACGTCTCCCAGCTTGGAGACTCTTAGTCAACGATGTCCATTCTCTACATCGGGCTTGGGCTCTTTATTCCGCATTGGAGTGATACATTCTCGTCGATCCATACGTTCGCCTTTATCCTGTCTGGAGCGTCTTTACTTATTTCATGAAGCTAAGCCTGGTGTTTTTTCTCTCCCTGCTGTGGCAAGGCACAGGTAGAATGAAGTTTTAGTGGTAAGGCAGTCTAGATTAAGGAAATCACGCGAGAGCTTAGTTTTTATTGTCACGAGACGGCTGTATTTCTGTCTTTGATATCCTGTACTTGAATAGCTTATGCATGCTTTAGTGATTTTGCTCTTGAAGTCTTCGCTTGACAAATCAAGACAAAGTGATGTTGGTGCGTGTAAGAATAATTGTCCTCCTTGTTGTTTCTTAACGTCGAATTATTTTATATGTGCTCTTTTGTGCTTTGTCCTAGCGAACGTTGAAAGTGAGACGAGTGTCTTAATGCAATTGTATTGACAGGATCTGCGTGGAAGATTTTGCGTATGTCTAATTTTCATTTGTAATTCATTCCAGATCTGTGTGAAATGCGTTCGTGCAAAATTTGATAAGTGGTTCACTGCTAACGTATTCTGTCCTTGTACAACAAGAAAATGCATGCATTATTTGATGTGGCTACGCACAAAGAATCTCAGATGGTGCATTCGTAGAAAAAGCTGTTCATGCTTTTACTTCTATACGTTACTTAATGATCCCAGTGATTACCAAGTGGCGTGATTATTGCACACGGAGTACAGATGGCGTCATTGGCAAGGCGCCTGTCGGCTCTGGTGACCTTCTGGGCATGCTCTAAACGCTTTCTTACTTTCACTGACCCACCGCGTCTCCCCACACGATTCGTAAGAGGCGAAATAACTAGGGACACCGTGACTTGATTTGCGTGTGCTCTAAACTGTTCTAGTGATTTTCGTACTTACTGGCTTTATATACCCTGCACAGGCTGATAGGCCGTAAAACATCATCCATCCATCCATCCATCCATCCATCTTACTTTCACGCGGAGGAGCTGGTTTTGTCAGTGGATTGCATCTGCCAGTTCCTTGGGGAGAACATAGGCCCAAGGGCATGAGTATCCAAAGGTGTTCCATTTTACACTTGTAAAGCCCTCATCCTGTATTGGGTTTCATATCGCCACCGTCGCCGCCACAGCATGTCTCCATAAACGTCCAATGGAGGTTGGCATGTGTCAGGCTGAGCCGAAGTCGGTTTCTCCGCCCTTTAGATCCACGTGCAGCAAAATAATGTCTGTCTCTGTTGCTTGGCTGCAGATGGTCGAGATAAAACAAGTATATTGTCTCCTTTGGCCGTTTTTTTCTTCTCAATAGAACGTGCTGTTTCTGGATTATGTTCGAATGCTCTAAAGAAACGCAGCCCCCTACTTTTTGCCGTGACGAGCTTAAACCGCCACACAGCTCTCTTCGTGTAGAGTATTCTGCTAAGGGCGTTAAGTCAAGGAATTAGATTATATACATACGTACATGCAGGTTGTGTGTGCGATTGTATGTGTGTTTGCGTGCGTGCGTGCGTGCGTGCGTGCGTGTGTGTGTGTGTGTGTGTTTAAGACAAATGTGACTTATTATTCAAATCGTCCCTCAAGACAATACACATGCGAAACATATATATATAGTCTTTATTCAGATGGACGTTGCAAGCTGCATGGCAGTGTGCAACTACCCACTCGTGTAATCTGTGTGTCCATGTAATGACATAAATTTCAGCTATCTCATTCTCTACTTACATTTCAGGCCGACATGTTTTTGTAGCACTGGTAGTGTGCAACAGCTAGCGTCCGTCCTACGGCTAGCATCCCGTCCTACGGCTAGCGCCCGTCCTAAAGCTAGCGTCCCGTCCTACGGCTAGCGTCCCGTCCTACGGCTAGCGTCCCGTTCTACGGCTAGCATCCCGTCCTACAGCTAGCGTTCCGTCCTACAGCTAGCGTCCCGTCCTACAGCTAGCGTCCCGTCCTACAGCTAGCATCCCGACCAGCGGCTAGCGTCCCGTCCTACAGCTAGCGTCCCTGTCCTACAGCTAGCATCCCGTCCTACAGCTAGCGTCCCGTCCTACAGCTAGCGTCCCTGCCCTACAGCTAGCCCCCCTGTCCTACAGCTAGCGCCCCTGTCCTTCAGCTAGCGTCCCGTCCTACAGCTAGCGTCCCTGTCCTACAGCTAGCGCCCCTGTCCTACAGCTAGCGTCCCGTCCTAAAGCTAGCGTCCCGTCCTACAGCTAGCGTCCCGTCCTACAGCTAGCGTCCCGTCCTACAGCTAGCGTCCCGTCCTACAGCTAGCGTCCCTGTCCTACAGCTAACGTCCCTGTCCTACAGCTAACGTCCCGTCCTACAGCTAGCGTCCCGTCCTACAGCTAGCGTCTCTGTCCTACAGCTAGCGTCCCTGTCCTACAGCTAGCGTCCCTATCCTACAGCTAGCGTCCCTGTCCTACAGCTAGCCCCCCTGTCCTACAGCTAGCGTCCCTGTCCTACAGCTAGCGTCCCGTCGTACAGCTAGCGTCCCTGTCCTACAGCTAGCGTCCCTGTCCTACAGCTAGCGTCCCGTCCTACAGCTAGCCCCCCTGTCCTACAGCTAGCGTCCCGTCCTACAGCTAGCGTCGCGTCCTACAGCTAGCGTCGCGTCCTACAGCTAGCGTCCCGTCCTGAAGCTAGTCTCCTGCCCTGCAGCTGTCTCGGCTGATAAAATTTACGTGCACTTGCCTTATATTTCCCCATGGAGTGATTTCATTTTGCGAGTATTCCCGCTTTGAATCCATTCCTTTGAATGTGCATGGTGATTTCGCATGCTGTCTGTTGGTCGTTTGACGAGTGGGTTTCCGCGACTGTACGAGGTCGCATGCATTAAAGTGACAGACAATCCGCATGCACTCTCTCGTGTTCGCTGCTCCCTCCGCCATAGCAGACGATCGTCGGGTCTTCGTTGTTATCCCTTCGCTATTGTGGAAGAGTCGGGTTTCTGAAAATGACCGCCTTCTCTGTCCCTGGCGACTCAGTCCTTTGTGTGATTATGGCAGCTCTGCTTATTATCTCCCATCTCATGGCGAGGTGGGGGGAAGTTTATGGTTGGACAAAGACACGATGACTCCCGAGAGACGATTATCCTTCCCCGAGCCTCTACTGTATGTGTACCCGAGTGTTATGTCGAGATTTAAAAAATGGGCTCTGAAGAAACGCTACATCGTGTTTCTTTTGTTCGCATCCTGGCGTCTTTAGGGGTCTAGATGCGAAGAGAGCGATACATTTTCTGTGAGGACAGTTGATGATGAATCGCCTTGATGCTCCACCTAGATGTCCCCGTGTAGGTTAGGGGTAAGAAAAGACTCCCACCTCTACACCCCACTCCCACCCCCCACTCCCACCCCCACCCCCCACTCGCACCCCACCCCCCACTCCCACCCCCACCCCCCACTCCCACCTCCACCCCCCACTCCCACCCCCACCCCCACTCCCACCCCACCCCCCACTCCCACCCCCACCCCCCACCCCCCACTCCCACCCCCACCCCCCACTCCCACCCCCACCCCCCACTCCCACCCCCACCCCCCACTCCCACCCCACCCCCACCCACCCCCACCCCCCACTCCCACCCCCACCCCCCACTCCCACCCCCACCCCCCACTCCCACCCCCGCGTAACCTTGCGCGATTAGTACAAGGCGAATAATTGTAGAAATAGAGACTTGATGTGTTCTTCCTCTAACGAGCTCTAGTGATTTTGTAGTCGATGACCTTACGAAACACACAACTGATGACAGTCCGTATGCTTAATTTATTTATTTCCATGGAGATGGTGGAAAAGTACGGAATCTGAGATCCCATTCAACGTCTGGTGGTGTTCAAGGGTGATGTGACACGTTATGATGATTGTACATTGTAGTCGTTCGAAGCAGATAAAGATTTATGTTGCATGTTCGCAACTTAAAGCCACCAGGAGGTAATGAACCGAAACAATGTGCGGTCAGAGAGACTAGCCCTGGAATGTGGGCTTGAGAATGTAGAGCTCTCATGAATGAACCACGCGTATAACTTTTATTGATTTGCTACCAAACATATATTGACAGACATGTGAAACTTTTATATTCTAAATGTTTGAACATTTCCAGGTGCAAAACCGAAAAGAGAATATAATGCACGTGAGAACGATCACGACTACCTTTAACACTCAGACCACTAGCAAACGAGAACGGGGTTGCAGTCATTCCTCTTTGTTCTCTATAGTTCTCTGTATGCTCATAATTATTCGCTCACCTGTCTCATCACGCACCTGCAGACTGGACTTGATGATAAGCGAGGAAGGAGATGGAGATGGGGAGTAAACCGATGCTCCTGTCACTTGGCCATGGCCAGCCCATCCTTTATGCATTGCGTGCCGCCCTGGCATCGACCTGAGGAGGGACGGGGAAATAGACCTATTTCCCCCGCTGCCGAAGCCTGGCCACTAATTATGGAGAGTGGGTCAGCATCGCTGGCGGCAGCAGCGTCCTCGTCAGTTTGGAACTGTATGGAGTTCCTTGTCAATGGCGGCCTCCACTCTTGTTTATGGGACCGCAGGGAGTGGACGGTGCGATGTTGCGGATATTGCTTGGGTGGAGGGAGGGGGATATACTTGTAAACGTAGAAGGCAACCTCAATGATTTAGGCCCATCTTCCATTCTTCTCCTACGTTCTCTCCCGTTCTCGTCGGTGTGTCGCTACCGTTGTCGCCCTTGTTATTTTCGCTGTCATCGTTGATTTCGTTATCCTTGTTTCCATCTGCTCTTGTGTATTTTAGACGACTTTGTTATCGTGCATGAAAATTGAAGGTCCCAACCGGAGAGGCTAAGGTGGAACGTGAATCACGTTGGTTTGTCTTCATTAATTGCTTAATGAGATTGGTCTGTTTTGCATTTAATCTTTCGGAGTTTTAGTGGCATGTCCTCTTACGACTGGTGCACTATTTCCCAATTCTCAAGTAGAACTCAGATTTTTTATTAATTGACTAGAAGATATGTACTTAGATGCCAGGAAGGTGATGCTTGTTTACGACCGGTTCTATCTTCCGATAACCACCTGGTCCAGGTCTCTTGAAGTGCTTCTGCTTATTTGTGCATTTCGTGGTAAAGCGACAAAGTGGATCTGTAATTGGCAAGTCCACGTGCTCGTCTCTCTGGTGTGATATTCTCTCGACGTATGTCCTCTCAGCACTCAACTCGCGGGGGGGATTTATTCACTGCAGCAGCCAAGGCATTCAAATCCACACGGCAAACTACACCCACCACACATTGTAGGCTGAACGTTCTCTCACTTTATTAAGTTCGAATTCGATTTTTTGAAAAAGTCTTAATGGGGCGCGTCTCTTTTGAGAAGACCTCATGGCAAAGAGCTTTGGGGTGAGAAAAGGTTGTGCAGCTTTGGGTCCGTGCTGAACAGCCGTACCAGGCAAAGGCATTCACCTTTGCTTCCTCTGAAGGAGGTGCACTGGCAGATCCCAGGAATAAACGCCCCCGCTATGAACTGAGCGTTCACCCTTTTCTCAGGTGTGCATTGTGTCGGCTTTCAATTAAGAGTCCGTACCCCAACAAGCCGTGATGTATGAAGTCAGCGACGCCCGTAGTGGCAATGCAGGGTCTGCTTATGAATGCTGCCTGCCTTTGTGGCTTCAGCCCCACCCGGAGGCGACTTTTCAGAGACTGCACGCCCGGGGAGCGGAGGTGAATGGTCTGGACGGAAGTCCTTATCTGAAGCAGGGTCACAATTAAAGAAAAGAAAAGGTTTCTTGGTGTTGGAAGGTGGGAAGGTTGGGAGGAGGGCAAAAAGGGGGGAATACATGTCGTGGCGTATTGCTGCGCTGTTGCCAGTTTGAGACGCAAGGTTTTGGGGAGAGTCAGGAAAGGCTGCTCTCGGCAGTGGAGATTTGTAGTCATTGACCGCCTCTGGATGAATGTTTTTCACCAAAAATGAGTGTATCACTCTGGGCTCCTTTACTCAAGCCCCCTGTGGGTGGGGGTCAGAATAGACCCACCGCCACTCCCTACGCAATTCGTAAGAGGCAAATAAATAGGGACATCGTGACTTGATTAGCACTTAGCTTCTAGTGATTTTGTGCTTAATGGCATTACATAGCCTACAAAGGCTGTTAGGCCGTAAAGCTCCATCTATCGTTCCATTCATCCTTTACTCAAGTGCAGATTAGTCTACTTTGCATCAAATGTCCCTTAAAAAGTAACACGAGAGAAGGTGCACACATATACCATCGTCATTATCAATGCTGTAAGAAATCGTAACACTCCATGTGGATGTAAGCCTCGCGCTGTAGAAACAACAATGTGTGGTGGCGCTGTAGTTAGCTTTTAAAGTGTAGCTATGTTGCTCTAACGTTTGATGTTTTGGGTCAGAATTCGTGTCGTCGCTTCCTCGACTGGGATGGCACGAAGAGTGTGGGAGTTTCGCTCCAACGAGAACTTGCCACGCGTCAGTGAGTTGATCCCCGAGTTTGGAGTAGAGAAGCCGGCGTTGTCTCACGGTTCATTAACCACGAATCAGGAAGGTCACAGGCAGCCGTGCAAAGGGCAAAGGACAATGCCGTCAGCCAAGTCTCCATTCAGCCGTCAACAAGCACCGTCTGTCAGCAGAGGTGAAAGGACTGTAGTGCACGGTGATTAACTGCGAAATATACGTTTTATAAGGTCCCCTTTTTCTATCAAAGTCGTTTATATTTCCCAAACATATGACAGCAAAACGACCAGGTATGGTTTCGCACTGATGGCCATAAGCGTATCTCTCAAAGAAGAGCTTTAGAGTTAAATGCAGTTGTGATAGCTTTTAAAATTACACTATGGAATGTTTATCGATGTCACAAGGGAGCCATGATTTAATCTAGTGCGCACTGTACTTGAGAATGCAGCACTCGCGCTTGTATTCATGTTTCCATCCTTGCTTTTCACTGCTCCTGTTGCTGCTCTTGTATTTTCATTCCTTCACTTTCCTCCTGGTGCTACATCTATTGCTCCACTTTAACGACGACGACGATGATGTTGCGCAGCTGCTGCTGTTACTGAGGAGGAGGAGGAGGAGGAGGAGGAGGAGGAGGAGGAGGAGGAGGAGGAGGAGGAGGAGGAGGAGGAGGAGGAGGAGGAGGAGGAGGAGGAGGAGGAGGAGGAGGAGATTTTCTCTTCTATATTGCGACAATTTTATCTGAAAATTTTACTCCGGTAGCCAATGTGCTGGGTTGGAGATGCAATGCGGATAAATACATTGCCCAAGAATGCAAGTCATGGATACAGTGAGTTTCAAACGCTGCACCTCCAAATTTAGAATTTTAGCGATTACAGGCTAGAACCTAAACGACTGGGCTTGAGTCCCCTCTAATGCCTCTCCCCCTCAAGCTGAGGGTGCCACTGTTCTTGTTTCTGTTGTAGTTGCTCAGTGCAACTGCTACTGCTTTTTCTCAGATGTCTCCTCCACCTCTTCTGCTCCACTTCTGCCTCTCAGCTGCTCCTGATTGTCCTGCTCCTGTCTTCAGAGAGAGACAGAGACAGAGAGAGTGAGAGAGAGGGACAGAGAGAGAGACAGAGAGAGAGAGAGAGAGAGAGAGAGAGAGAGAGAGGGGGGGGGGGCTGTGGGGTAGGTCAGACGGACCTACGGACATAGAATCATTAACCATTGCCAACATCTTTACCACACAATGATACATCCACGCGTTCCATAAGGTGGCGCCCCGGGGCACTCTGCCGCAGGAAGCATAAGAGGCAATGGGAAGTAGGTCAGAGCGGCCTGGGTTGCTCGCCTTCTACAACGCTCGGTAGCTTTGAAAAACGAGCGCTTTTGCGCCTGCAGAAGAGAAAACATACAAACCCAGCTGGCACGTGCTGTACGTGCTGCACTACGCAGACGTCTATGAGGACAAACCGGATGTGACCCGACTGCGGGACTCATCACGTGACTTCAGTACAGAGCCTGTAGAGCTCCGTGATTGGCGACTGACTTCCGTTCCCATCCGTCAGGACGTGCCTCTGCACTGCTTCCACCTTCGCCTCAGGAGGCAGTTCTCTGCCTGACTGCCTTTCTCCTGCGAAACGAAGGCAATGGGAGTTACTTTGATTTCCCTGTATGACAGCTCGTCATAAAGGCTGGCGGCCATAGTGTTACCTCAACGAGTCAACGAACGTTTAGTGTTCTTGTTCGTGTTGATCATCGGGGTTGAGTAAAGTTGATTTTCATTTATTCGTTCGTTCAATTATGCATTCATTCATTAAATTTTCTGTGCGTGCGTGTGCGCGCGTGTGAATGCGTATGTGCGCGCGCGCGTGTGCGTATATGCGCGCGCGTGTATGTGAGCGGGTATGTGCGCGTGTGTGAGCGCGTGCGTATGTGTGTGCGTGTATGTGTGCGTGTGTGCGTGTGTGTGAGCGTGTGTACGTGCTTGTATGTGTGTGCGTTCATGCGTGGAAGCCGGGGTGCATGTTTGCTTATTGTAGCAAGAATTTCGTACAAGATAGATAGCTTTCGTAACGCATGGCTGCACTGAAAATGAATAATGAAGTTTACATTCAAAATCCGTCAAGGCGTCCTTTAGCCAGAAGATAAATGTACTAGCTCACCGATGGTAATTCATTGGTGGTCCTTGCAAGGGAATGATTACATCATTTGGAGCGAGAGAGAGAGAGAGAGAGAGAGAGAGAGAGAGAGAGAGAGAGAGACAGACAGACAGACAGACAGACAGACAGACAGACAGACAGACAGACAGACAGACAGACAGACAGACAGACAGACAGACAGACAGACAGACAGACAGACAGACAGACAGACAGACAGACAGACAGACAGACAGACAGACAGACAGACAGACAGACAGACAGACAGACCAGACCAGACCAGACCAGACCAGACCAGACCAGACCAGACAGAGAGAGAGAGAGACAGACAGAGAGAGAGACAGAGAGACAGAGAGACAGACAGAGAGACAGACAGAGAGAGAGACAGAGAGACAGAGAGACAGAGAGAAAGACAGCGAGACAGAGAGAACTGAACTGAACTGGTTTATTGAGGCCAGCGGCCCATTGCATACACAAGTTGATGAGAACATTCATGGTGAATAGATAATCTTACCGGTGTAAACATTACTCAAACACAAATACACCCCTCAATTATACTCTTTTCTTGGCTCTATGTGCCCAGACCGTTGACAAGGCTTGCCCATTTTATGTGACCACAAGATTCGTTCACGTTTGGTAAATTCAAATCTTGGTTATCATAAACCTATATAGTTAAGAGAGCTTGCCTGTTTCCTAAGTTTTGTTCCCTATATCTTAAGGCATAAAATATATACATGGCTACCGACCTTGTGATTTTTTCATCAGTACCCTGCATTAAATATCTGCAAACATCACAAATCCTCCTGTGGTATATATACCGTTCTATGTATTTTTTTCTTAACTGCAAATATGCGGGACATGATAACAAAAAATGCTCCTCATTTTCTTTTTCCTCACAGAATGGACATTTAGCATCACGTGCGTCTCCGTACCAATTGTTAACGCTCAAATCGTTTATTCCAAAACGAAATCGAATAAACGCGTCCCTGAATTTTTTAATGTCAAGCAAGTTTAAGTAATTTTGTAAACCAAATTTTTGTTTGATGAAGGAGAACCATCCGTACCTCTCGCTATTGACATTCTTAGCATTCCAGTCCTGGAGGTAGCAATCTTTCATTCTCTGCTTCAGTTGAAGCAAGAAACGTTTCTTGTCCCCGACTCCACCGCTCAGCCACACATATCCAAAACCAAGATGACACAAACACTTCTTCACCCACTCCGCCCAATTTCGGTCCCCTTTAATGTGGGAGTTCAAAAGCATCCAAAATGCTTGCTTGGGAAGTCTGTGATCACCCATTCTACAGAGCTTCAACCAGTATTTAATAACTCTGATGCTACTGTTAATTAAAATAGGAAACCTACCGAGGTCCCCATATACCATGTGGTTTGGGGTTCTCGAGTCTAGTCCCAAGAACTTCTTGCACACAAACGTGTGGGTTCCCTCTACCTTCAAATTCTTTTGTAGACCCCATATTTCCGACCCGTACAGGAGAGTTGCTTGCACTTGTGCGTCAAATATACTTGTGAATACTTTGGTTTTCAAACTACGCATGCTCCACAGTGTTCTTAAAACCTGCACGCCCTTTTGTTTCCCTCTCACTGCAAGATCGTCTAAGGTAGCCGCGATGGACAGCTTCGTTGTAAACACGTATCCGAGGTATTTGTAATGATTAACCACCTCCAGCTGCGACCCTTCTAGGAACCATCTTTCTCCCAGAGCCAGGTGTCCACCTCTTCTAAACACCATAACTTTAGTTTTGTCGGTGTTAACCTTAAGATCTAACTTATTTGATACACTCACGAGGTTGTTTAGTTGGTTCTGAAGCCCTATAGGTGTAGTGGCTATCAACGCGACGTCGTCGGCAAATAGTAGTAAACACACTTCCATCATGCCGGGTACCATCTGTACCCCATGTTTGCCTTTCTTTCTTACATAGTTTGCGACCGTGTTAATGTACAAAGAAAAAATTAAAGGACTCTCAATTGCCCCTTGTTTTACACCAGCTGGGCAATTAAAGGCTTCAGATAGCTCTTGGCCCCAACGAACACGTGCTTGGACATTGGTGTAAATGGCCTTTAACATTAACAGGAATTTTGTAGAGAGGCGAGCGTCTTTAAGAACTTCCCATAATTTCTTCCGGTTGACGGAGTCGAACGCCTTTCTGTAGTCTACAAACGCAACATAGAGTTTCCCACGCCTATCACCATATACAGACTTCAGTATCATAGAATACAATGTAAATATATGGTCAACTGTAGAGTACTCGGATCGAAACCCAGCCTGTTCGTCGCATATCTTATTTTCCTGCTCCATCCAAACACGCAGTCGTCTTGCAAGGATGGTGGTAAAGACCTTACTTAGTGCACATAGAGAGACAGAGAGAGAGACAGAGAGAGAGAGAGACAGAGATAGAGAGACAGATAGAGAGACAGATAGAGAGACAGATAGAGAGACACAGAGAGAGACACAGAGAGAGAGAGAGAGAGAGAGAGAGAGAAAGAGAGAGAGAGAGAATCAATTTCCATTTCTTGCAAAATTATATATTAAAATTGTATTATCGATATTGAAACCATACATTATGGTTTAACAGTTGAATGATTAACGTGTTTATTTGTAAGCGGCGAAAATGATTCGGAACCCAGCAGAAAGGTTAAAAAACAATCGTTTATTCTTTCGATGAATAAAAATTAGTCCCGACTATTTCAGAAATGCACAGGAAGTGTAATTCAATTGGCTGTTGTTTCTTTAGGACTAAATTGTGTGCGTCTTTACGCGCATTGTCTTCATTCTCTGTCGATCGCCCACATATGTTCCTACACCTTCACACGAATGCTAATGGCGTACGCTATTCGAGAAGTATGTCTGTAAACCAAATCATCGTCAATAAATGTCCAGGCTTGCTGGTCAAGTATCTACCTGGCGCACCTTTCATTTGGGATGTCAAGCTGGATTTCCCGTTTGATCTGTAGTGGTCAGCACTCATCCACTTTGGCCCTCCATCCCAGCACGTGCCGCACGGTCCTCGACCTGTGACCCCATCATCAGTCCGGTCCGGCACAGGTCAAAGCCCCGTGGTCACTTCTTTCTTGTTTTGTCTCAGTATGCCTCTGTGAAGAGGAAAGGTTTTGGAAACGCGTGGTATTGGAACTAAAGGATTATCTACTTTGTGCCTCAATTGTGTTCGCGAAACTCGAGTTGTTATTGCTCTCACGGATGCTAATTGTAGTTTCAGTGTATGATTGAGAGAGTAACTTTCATTCGACGATAGTCCAGGTGTTGTGAGTCTTGAGGTCAAGAGAAGGTCAGTAAATATGTTGAAGTCTTTGTAGTACTGCTGGTATTTGTGTAGCCTTTCTTCTGGGTTTCTCACAAAAGACCGAGTGCTAAACTGTACAGATGGATACAACTTTGTGTCATAAATTCTTTCCATGTCGAAACAGTGCAACATATCACGTTTGTACCAAAGATTCAGAAATGTGTAACATGAAACAATTCTGTAAATGCGATTAGTTACTCTGCGCACAATGTATTGATTCCATTCAAAGTGTTGAAAGAGAACCTTGTCTTTCCCTGATTTACACATAAGCGTCTGCATAAGAAGTTCCTTGCCCCTAATGGTTCTTCGTCTGCTGAGGTGTACAACTAGAATTATAAAATATAATTATAATTATCAATTGATGTGACAATCTGCAGGATCCATTACCATATTCACGAAGAGAACTGCATCCCTGATAATTTAGTCGATGCTTTTGTGTTTGTTGTGCCGGATTACACTGCACGTTGGCGAGTAGGTCGAGCTGCGAGGATGTGCGTGCTTGTGTGTGTGTGTGCTTGCGTGCGTGCGTGCGTGCGTGCGTGTGTGTATGTGTGTGTGTGTATGTGTGTGTGTGTGTGCTCGTGCATGCGTGCGTGTACCTGCTTGTAACAGGGGATGGACAGATCCACATCTGATAGAGCGGGAGAACATTAAGCCTATTTGACTGCGTTTTGGGCATGGTACAAACTCTAAACGTACAAAGAGGGAATATAACTATTGACGTAGTTTTATTTAATGAAATATTGATATCCAGAGCAGATACAACATTTAATGTCACATTCTCGGTGAGAAAAGGCCAACTGACAGAGGGGTTGGGGAGCGTTGTGGACAAGTTATTGAAAGCTGGGTTGTGTCTGGCTGAAGTTGGCAGCTCACGTATTTGGTTTCTTGTTGACTTTTCCTTACCCCTATCCTCCAGCTATCGCTCTTCGTGCTGGACTGCTTGGTTATTGGCCACTGGCAGCTCAAGACCTTAATGGTCTGGCTTTGTCTTGGCGTCGTTGTGATAGCGTCCAGGGTGGACTGACCAGCCCGTCTCCTGTCCTCTAGATACACAGGCATTCAGTACGTGCCCCACCTCATTTGAAAATGGACATTTTATCTTACTTACTGAGGATATAAAATGACAGATGGCAAAGGAAACTACTTATTTGGTGGCGGGTTGTGGTGGCGGCAGCGGTGGCGGTGGTGGATGCGGTGGTTGTTTTTCCGGGTGGTGGTGGTGGCGGCCGGTGGTGGCGGCGATGGCGTGTGGTGGTAGTGGCGGCGTTGGTGGTGGCTGTGGTGGTGGCGGCGGTGGCGTGTGGTGGTGGTGGCGGCCGGTGGTGGCGGCGGTGGCGTGTGGTGGTGGTGGCGGCGTTGGTGGTGGCTGTGGTGGTGGCGGCGGTGGCGTGTGGTGGTGATGGCGGCGTTGGTGGTGGCTGTGGTGGTGGCGATGGTAGTGGCAGCGGTGTAGGGGATGTTGGTGATTGTTGGAATTGTGGTTATGATTTGAATCGTGGTGCTGGTGAGGCTGGTGAGGCTGGTGGTGCTGGTGGTACTAGTGATTGTTGGAATGTTAGTTATGATTAGGGTAGTGCTGGTAGTCGAGAAAGTAAAAGAGGGTGGGTGGGGCGGGGCGGGGGGGCGGAAATTGTGGCTATGGGGATCGAAGTCGTGTGGTTTTGGTGGTGGTAGTAGTCTTCGGTTTACTTGTGATTGTTATGGTAAGTTGTCGTGGTGACGGGACAAGAGTTGTTTGATCATTAGACGAGAACGTTTTCACTTAAAGACTCTGAGATCTCGAGCGAATTGAACGTTCCGTTAGTTTGAGTTTGAAGACCAAACGCCTCAGGGGGGAAAATTGGGAGGCAGGCAGGCAGGCAGGCAGGCAGGCAGGCAGGCAGGCAGGCAGGCATTCTAACTGGATGAGTCAGATAAATAATGTTCAAGGATTTACTTGCATAACTGAATGTCATCTGTAGCCTTACGGCATAAGTCGGCATGTCGTTATCAGCATGGGATTTCTTTTACTGCCTGCAGCATTTTACGACTGAGTTGAACCCCCATCGCTGTTGACATCAGGGCTACACGGAACTCGTAAGGCAAGGACAACGACGTCACATACTTCCACGCGGGGGTCCCTAGTCACAGTTCGGGGACCGCTTTAAAATGGG
>JAWQFJ010001498.1:145102-155102 GCA_034096865.1 Theodoxus fluviatilis | reverse complement strand
AACACAGCATTTACATGCTAATAGGAAGTAAAACTTCATCCATGCGTCCATCCGTCCTTCCATCCATCCATCCATCCATCCATCCATCCATCCATCCATCCATCCATCCATCCATCCATCCATCCATCCATCCATCCATCCATCCATCCATCCATCCATCCATCCATCCATCCGTACATCCGTATAACAACTTACCTTTCGAATACTATATTGGAATGACCATCAGTGTGGGACTGCAACAAACAGAAACACTCCCCCTAAAGCGAGACAGCTGGGGGCCTTCAGAGGGACAGCCCTGTCGTCATTAGTCTCGGCCTCTGTTGATGTTCAAATGAAACGCCTCCGCGGGGAATCGAAGAACGTGTCAAACACATTTGGACGTGGCCACTGTCCACTTGGCATGGACAAACGGCATCTGACCACTGCAGGGCAGCATCCATCAGGTCCACTTTTCACGCTAGGTGGCGCGGTCTTGGGCAGCTGTGGATGGCTACTGCACGCAGAGGTCCCCTAGGGAAGGGAGACGACTCTTAGCATCCGGTGTCGGAGGTAATTGAAGTTAATAGCTTCCTGCCCACAGCAGATGGAAAGGTGTGAAGATGTTGTTGTTGTAACAGCATGCACTAAAGCCAAGTATTTACATTAGCCCGTGGCAATGACTGGATCGAGCGTCCATGCAGACATGTCACGCACGCACTTCCTCCAGTCTGCAAAACCTCTTGATCCAGTCCTGAGCTTTCGCTCTCCTTCATTTTCCATTGTGACGAACTGCATGCAGGGGCCAGTGGAAGTTCAAAGGAAGAAATCAAAGAGCGCTACAAATAGGTCTAAAAATGGAGTTTGCGCAGATTGTCAGGGACGATTGTGCCCGAGTTAGTGTTGGGATTAAGCACGCTGCTGGCTCTGTCACAAGACGTGGCGATTTCTATGGGATTGTCTCCTGGTTTAATGATTGAGAGGGTTTAAAGCTTCCAGAGTGTACTGTCTTCTGGAAGGCAAAAGAACAAAACAGAAACTAACGCATAATAATTCTGCTGAATGTAGGGATTTTTTAAAAAAGTGTGTGGAAGAATGCGAAAATGATCATGTATATTTGCAATGCTGTAGCAAGTAAAGCAGCATAAACTGTTTGCTAAAACTGACGCTAGAAACTGTTGAGGCTTGGATGCCTTTGATGTTTGACGTTATGTGAAGGGTCGCCATGCAAATCCTCGTTTCACCCAAATTACTGGAAAGTTTTCGTACACTTCAAATGTACCGGACATCATTGCGTTACACGGCTTGTCACCTTCCTATAAGCACATCATGGCAATATTGGAGGGAATCCCTCACATCATGGCAATATTGGCGGGAATCCCTCCCCTTGCTAATTTACCACCTGGCGTGTATTCGTCCCCGACGAATGAATGAATAAAAAGGTTTTACTGCCTTTCAGCCTTTGTAAGCTATGAAAAACCATCGACTACAAAATCACAAGCTCTGGTTTGAGTAAGATCACGTTGAGTCTCCATTTGCCTCGTTCTTTGCCGTGTACGGATCGCGTGGGAAGACGCGGTGGGTCTATTCTTACCCCCAGC
Source organism: Theodoxus fluviatilis (assembly GCA_034096865.1). Taxonomy (NCBI): domain Eukaryota; kingdom Metazoa; phylum Mollusca; class Gastropoda; order Cycloneritida; family Neritidae; genus Theodoxus; species Theodoxus fluviatilis. The sequence goes on along the minus strand of JAWQFJ010001498.1, from coordinate 153,525 downwards.
CCACAGCGCTGAAGGCTTGACGTACTAACACCATGGTTTATCTCTGCACTCAAGCGAGAGGGCAGGCTTGCCGCCAAATTGCCGGCTTGCCGCTAAGTCTGCTGGTCACACGTCCAGAATGCGTCAGCGCCGAGACAAGCGCATGACAGGAAGTCCCAGTGCACTCTGGGATGATGGCGAGGCCCCTGGAGGCCACACACGGTGTGGTGAGAATGAGAGGAGGTGACTGGCGAGCCTGACTCGGGGCAGACAATCCTGTTTGGCTCCGAGTTATCCGTGGCCCGGGGTGCGTGCGTGTGTGTGTGTGTGTGTGTGTGTGTGTGTGTGTGTGTGTGCGTGTGTGTGTGCGTGTGCACTTGTCTGTCTGTCTGTTTGTCTGTCACTCTGTCACTCTGTCACTCTGTCACTGTCACTCTGTCATTCTCTGTGTCTGTCTGTCTGTCTCCCTCCCTCCCTCCCTCCCTCCCTCCCTCCCTCTCCCTCCCTTCCTTCCTCTCCCTCCCTCCCTCCCTCCCTTCCATATCATACGCAAAAAAGCAAGAACACACACAAAGCCATCACTCATACATCGAACACACCACATTCGATCAGTCATTCTCTGGATATCCTTCACGGCGAGACGAAAAATCACCAGGCCAAGACAGTTTCCACATCTCCGTCTCCGCCATCAAGTGTGCCACGATTGCCGGCCACTGGCGGAAACGAGGGCAGGGAAACAGGTGGGCGGGGAACACCTGTCATGGACACACAGCACTTTCCCGCGAAATATCTGGCGGTAGAAGGTGTCTGCCCGGGTCTGGAGGTGGGGGGCTGGGGGACAGAAATACTAGAGGGCCTGGAATAGTGGAGGGATAGTTAATTTTGGAACGTGTGGACAGTGGAGTACGTGGTTCAATCTTCTGCCTCGTCTCGGTCTTCTCGACCTGTCAGTCTCCTTCTCATTCAGTCTGTTCTCACCTCCTTTCCCGCTCTTTTTATTGCGGTTTAACGAGGCCGTTTTTTGAACTACGGTGTACATGTTTATGTAATGTACCAGCCCGAGCTCACACATTTACGCACACACGCACGCACACACATGCACGCAACAAGTAACCATGAATTCAATTACATGCGCTCACGTAATGTATACACTCATGCACACTCGTTCGTTTAGTATAAAAGCATGCACAAGTGCACACTATACATTCAAACACTAGCGCCTACCTGCAAGCACACACCTACATAGGCACATGAATCCACGCATGCATGCACACATTCATAAACACACACACACACACACACACACACACTTACATACATATATATACACTCGCACACATCCCCAGCAGTTGGATCCGCACATGTATGGAGAATCTGACGTTATCGCTTGAGATGTTTAGTGCACTGACAGCAAGGAAAGGAATTAGAAATATACGCATGCAAATGCCTGTACATGCAGTTATTATAGTTATAAACTACAGACCGTAATGGCGAGGCTATGTGGAGACAAAACTACTTCTTCCACTGTAAAACTGTCACGATGCAATATGCTGTGGTGACGGCAAAACATCGAGAAATGTGTTTAATGTCATCCAACTGCTGGCATTTGTATTGATTCCGGTGTGTGTGTGTGTGTGTGTGTGTGTATGTGTGTGTGTGTGTGTATGTGTGTGTGTGTGTGAGGGTTGGTGGGTGTGTGGGGAGGGGTGGGGTGGGGTGTAAGGGGGGAGAGAAACGTACACACTTTGCCCTGACAAGTGGTAGTTGAGGTGAAGGTAGGGGAGAAACGGGGCAATTCCTCAGCGACAGGTCTTTTACCCCATGTTGCGACAGACAGAACCTCGTATGCTTCCTACTACTGCCACTCCTCTTCCCTACTTCATCTCCCCACTTCTCACCACACCGTTACCGCCATGCCGGGACAGACAGAACCTCACCCCGGGGGTGCCCAGCACCTGCCTGCCTGGGCGCCCTCTCCCCAAGATAACGCCTCCTTCGCTACTTCCGCTGCCCTGTCTCCCGCCCGTTTGCCCCTACCCCTGTGTGCCCCCTCCCCTTTGTCCCCTACCCCTGTGTGCCCCCTCCCCTTTGTCACTACCCCTGTCTGCCCCCTCCTTTTTGCCCCCTCTCGTCTGCCCCTACCCCTGTCTGCCCCCTCCCCTTTGCCCCCTCCCCTTTGCCACTACCCCTGTCTGCCCTCCCCGTCTGCCCCCTCCCCTTTTCCCTCCCTCCCCCCCCTCCCCCCCCCCCCCCCCCGCCCCGTCTGCCCGTCCCCTGTCTATCCTCCATCTACCATACCCCATACCCCCGTCAGCTCCCTGCAGTCTGCTGCCCCCCCCCCCCCCCCCCCCCCCCGCCCCTCTGTCTGCTCCTCTCCCCTGTCGGCCCCTCTCCCCTGTCTACCCCTCCCTCTGTCCGCCCCCTCTATCCCCGTTTGCCCCCCCCCACCCCACCCCTTCCCCCCACCCCTGTCTCGCTCCTTGTGGGTCTTTCTGCGCTTTCATAGCAGCAGTCCCGTGGAAATGGCGGGTACTGTACACTCTAAGTGGGTGGGCTGCCATTGCGTCAAAAGGCAAAACCAAATTACAATAATCCGAGTCCATTAGCATTTGTGGTTCTCTCCTGCATCTGATTTTCCAGCTCCCCCGTGTGTATACGAAGAGCACGGTTATTTGAGTCGATGGGTTTTTAGCACTTTGCTATAATGCATGGTTTCCGTCGATGCTAGTCGCTAATTTTTTTTTCGTTCATGCCTCCTGTGGATCAGAATAGACCCACCACGTTTCTCTTTGAGACTGTAAGAACTGGTCACCAAACGTCGTTGAAAGCTCCACCAGAATATCTATCGTCATCAACCACTTAAAAACCCAGATGTTGATAAACATTTTCTTCTGGCAAGAGGATCTTCTTGTGATATTATTTTGAATAGTATTACTGCCCTCAAACTAATCTGTCTTGCCCAGGTAGAACACTTTCCTTTTGCTCAGTCTATTGAAGGGTTCATTTTTCTCAAGCTACGATTTACCAAGACGAGTGAAGGGCAAGATCTGCCCTGGAAAGTTCCCTGCTAGCGTGTACACACGCACGCACGCATTCGCTTATAATTTACACACACGCACGCTAGCACGCACACACACACACACACACACACACACACACACACACACACACACACACACACACACACACGCACACACACTTACACGCACAAGCACGCACCGCATTCACATACTCGCTCACATACTTACTCACACACTCATTCTTACACACACACACACACACACACACACACACACACACACATTCACACACAATGCATTCACACACTCGCTCACATAATCATTCACATTCATTCTTACACACACACACACACACATGCACACACATGCACACACATGCACACACATACACACACATACACACACGCATACACACACGCATACACACACGCATACACACATACACACACATACACACACACACACAGACGCACACCCACGCACAGACACACGCACGCGCAAACACACGCACGCACGCACACACACGCACGCACGCACACACACGCACGCACGCACACACACACACACTGCACGTTGCATGAAACGAAATTCCGTTCCATGAGAAGCAACCCTGTTAAACTCGGTGTCATGGAGTACTCCATGGGGAGAAGAGCTGGGATAGGTTTTCTGTAATAGAGTCGTGAGAACTACCGGGCTAGCTGACTACAAGACAAAGGCACAATGTTTGGGCAGCTTCTCTACGTGCTTTATCCCCTTGTGGGTTCGTCACCCTGAGGGTTCGTCACCCTGTGGGTTCAGGGTAAGAATTGACCCACCGCGTCTCCCTACGCGATTCGTAAGAGGCGAATGACTAGGGACACCGTGACTTGATTAGCGTATACTCTGAACTGGTCAAGTGATTTTCATGCTAAATGGCCTTATATAGCCTACAAAGGCTGATTGGCCGTAAAAATCCATCCATCCATCCATCCCCATCCCCATCCCCTCCCCCCCCCCATCCCCTACCATCCCTTCCAATCCCCTCCCATCCCCTCCCATCCCCTCCCATCCCCCCCATCCCCTACCATTCCCCCATCCCCTACCATCCCCTCCCATCCCCTCCCATCCCCACCCATCCCCACCCATCCCCACCCACCCCCACCCATCCCCACACCCATCCCCACACCCATCCCCACCCCCATCCCCATCCCCATACCCATACCCATCCCCCTAGAAGGTTGAGGAGAGAAAAAGGACTCTTAGCGCTTCCCTAAGCGATACGTAAGAGGTAAGAGGGAAACTCTGGACTTCATATGCTCTTATTCTTAATTCTCTGATTTTCATGGTCAAGGGAGGAGGAGGGAGGGGGGAGGGAAGGGAGGGAGTAATAAGTTCAAACCGATCTACCGACTCTTGTGTGTGTGGTCATGTTACCTTAACCAATACTTTTTTTGTTTGTTGTTGCCATGTTTAAATATATCAGAACTGGGCGGGAGAGGTCAATCTCAGTATCTCATAAAGATCGACAGTACTGCACCACTGTTTCGGACATTTTGTTATTAGGGCCTGTCTCTGTTGCCAACTGGGCGAGAAATAAAAGGCACTGGGGAAGACATTGAAGATCTGTGCAGCTGAGTTTTCAGCAAGTGCACGACAAATATTGCATTTTTATCTTAATTCCCAGGGTACATATTTCTTATGCTCTCTCAACACTTTGGTGTGCCTTCTCTTGCATTCAAACTTGTCTGCGTCTCTCTCACACTACCTGCCTCCCTGCCAGCCAACCTGCATGCCTGCCAACCTGCATGCCTGCCTGCAACCTGCCTGCCTGCAACCTGCCTGCCTGCCAACCTGGCGGTCTGACCGTCTGTTCGTCCTTTCGTCCGTTTGCCATCAACCCCACCTACCCATCCCCATCTCTCTCTCTCTCTCTCTCTCTCTCTCTCTCTCTCTCTCTCTCTCCCCTTCCCCCCCCCCTCTCTCTCTCTCTCTCTCTCTCTCTCTCTCTCTCTCTCTCTCTCTCTCTCTCTCTCTCTCTCTCTATCTATCTATCTCTACGCGTTTAGAAAGGGCATTCATTTCGTGTTACTCTTGTATTTAAAGAAATTCGCATAACTGGATACCAGCCTTGATCAGTGTGGTGAATATTCCGGGTTTACTTACCTCGCGCTACGTACTTTTTGTACGTTTTGTACTGTTGTGTAACTTGCATATTGCAATGGGCCAGAGGCCCTTGCTATATATTTTTGTCGTTCTCTCTCTCTCTCTCTCTCTCTCTCTCTCTCTCTCTCTCTCTCACACACACACAGACACACACACACACACACACACACACACACACACACACACTCACTCACACACTCACACACATTCACTGTCACAAATGTACGCTTTGTTTTGCGCATGCATAACTCTACCAACTAGTTACATCACGAGCCAGTTTGTCGAAGTACTCAGGCCTCGCTGACCGCTTCACCTGTACACATAACCCCAAGATTTGGGTAAATTTGTATTCACATACGCTGCTTAAAGTACGCACGCTTTTGTGACCCAAGGATGTCGGATTTGGGATTTTTGTCGTTCAGAGTTGATGTAGTCAGTTACCGGATGGTCTGTGTGTTGGCTTCTAATGCAGATATTTTGAATGGGGCATTTGTGTAAGAAATGTGAAGCATACGATGTTTTCAAGTTAATGACTATAATCGTATGTTCGTCTCAGTCGGAGAATGGTCTCTAATTTACAGATTGTCTGCAAGTATGCCATTTAATTTTTATCAGCCAAGCATGACGTGATGTATGTGCAGTTAATTCGAGTACTCTTCACCGTCGACAAGAGATTGGGGAAAGTCCTGCATTTTCCGTAGTCATCCACGTTTGGGCCGAATCTCGCGGGAGACCACGCACCAACGCACGCCATGGGGCAGCGTGCTTGATGACAACGGGAGCCATCACTGCTTATCGCGGAATCCGGGAACTTTACCCCGCCTGCTCCAAGACGCTTTGTGTGGCATCTGCTATGCCGCGGCAAGGTTTTCATGCGTGTGCGAATTGCGCGAAGCTTGGTCGCCACCGACGGAGGCAAGACCTTTTGTGGGCTGTCACCTCTGATGTGGTTCGCACGCTTGTGCGTGAAAGTGAGCCTTCTTTATGTCGCGCCGCCGCAGCTGCTTCTTTGAAGGGAGAGTTCATGGGGCGGCCCCGAGTGTCATTCGTCTTGTAGCAAGCTTGGATGGTGTTTGTTGCATTGGCCTTTTGTTCCCTCCACCTCGGCGCTTGAAAGTAATTGTCCCGGAGATTCTTTCCGACGGGGTTGCCGTCTTGGGCAAACTTTTTCCATCCACAGGCGCCCTGCTGAGATTTTCATCCCCGAGTGGTTTACGTCTGATGCGCAGAAGCAAGACGTCTCCTTTGGTGTACTTTTTTCAATCCCTACATTAATTGCAGCCATTGTCGACGGACGAGAAAAAGATTGAAGCGACTGCGGTGAGTTTTTTTTCGGGTTGCTTGAAATGCCTTGATGGTTCGTTTGATATATAGAAGCGTGCTAGATCGTTGTTGCAAAGACCTGGTTTAAAAACGATAATTTTTCAAAGCTGCTTTTTACAGTCCATGAATTGAAACGCATATTTGGAGAAAATTAGAATCTACTGTTCGAAGCAACTTGTAAAAAATCTAAATTTAAATATTGAATATTTTTACATGGGAAATATGATGCTGACTTTCTAGATTAAGGAAAATTATGTACTTTTCAAACTGACTCAACTAGACAAGTTCAGTGATGCATGTCATGAAATTAAGATTGATTCTGATTTTAAAAATTGATTAAAAAACTAAATATATTGGTGGTGAAAGCTCGAAGTCTATGCACAAAAACGAAACGGTAGACAAGAAAATTTAAGTGTAGCTTGCACATGCTATACCACCTCCTTAGAACCATCAAGACAACACAACTCAGCAGCTCTATACTCATTAAAGCGAGCAGGGCAGAGCGTCACCTCCAGACCTTGGCATACCTGTTATTAAGTCCACAGCACATTACGAGGACCGTGGAAAAGCAAGAGTGTGAAGCCAGATCACGCCCATATCCTGACCTGTCTGCCCGTTGCCCGACAACTGCCTGTCTGCGTCCGGTGTGACTACAGAATGCAGGCAAACTCACGACCAGGTTTATCATAGTTTTCACGGTGTTTTGATCGCCGCTCCTGTTTAGAGTGGATAGTCATCTGCATTGAAAAAGTCAGTGTACAGTTGGTTGCTTACCAAGATCGGAGAGGAGATTTGGAATGGAAACGTTCATAAGAAAAGGAAAGAAGGTTAAGAGGGTGATTGAGAGATAGAAGGAAATGAGCAAGACGTTAGAGACTATAATTGCATAAATGTCTGCAGATGCTGCTCGGGTACAACTTTGCTTTTGTGTTTACATGGCTTCCTCTCTTAGGACACCGCCGATACGTCATGTGTCGAAAGAATGGTCTGTCAACTGCAACGTCTGGCATTGCTGTTCGTTGCATGATCCGGGAGTAGCTGTTGAAAGGGTTAAATTTCCGAACACTACAGCGTGCTGTGGTTGTTAGCTTTTTTTCGGTTCCTGTCCAACTTCAGGCTCGTATATATCTCCTCATGTATGCGTGGTAGAAACCTGAGGGTCTACGTGTAGTTCTACAGTGTCTGTTAATTAAAAGCATTGTAACTGAAGGACTTCTTACCATGTCGTGCTCGTGGGCTGTTACTGTCGTATTGACTTTGTGGAAGCTACTGACCTCTCACCGATACTTTGGCAACACCGAGTAGACGTCTGTATTTGCCTGAAGGGAGAAACTCTCGGTAGCCTTATCGCTGGACCGCACGCTCACGCAGGGGTTGTGTACCCAGGAGCGTGGATGGCCTTCTTGAGCGATGAGGATCAGTGATCATTCCAAGGTCAAAGTCGGTCAAAGTCCTCCATTTCACAAGAATCTGCCTACTCTGTAGGCTTAGCACGGCGTGAAGCCCCTTGTCATGGCGTTGGAAATGATGGAGGGGACTCAAGCTGTGCGAAATATTAGCCAGGGTTGTGGGCAGGGTCTGCTCCACTGCGCCCGGTTGTCTGCACGAGATCGGAGTTGAATGCGAGGTGTACATTTTCATCCTAGAACGTCCACGTTTGAATCTGGAAGAGATTAAACATACGTTGATGTGTTTGCTCAGAATTTTCAGGGTGAATAGATGCCGATCTGTGGAAGGTGAGGTTGAAACGAACGCGCGTGTTTGCGCCCAAAGTTTCATGTTCCAAGTGTGTGAGGTGGAATGTTCTATCCTCTGTTTAGCACGTTTTGGTCGTTGGGATTGTAATTTTGTAGGTGACGATGATGAGGGAAGTGTTTGTGTGTGTGTGTGTGTGTGTGTGTGTGTGTGTGTGTGTGAGAGAGAGAGAGAGAGAGAGAGAGAGAGAGAGAGAGAGAGAGA
>JAWQFJ010001498.1:107602-140102 GCA_034096865.1 Theodoxus fluviatilis | reverse complement strand
TGTCTTTTTGTCCACGGCTTTCAATATGACGGCATGGTTAGGGTCGTCGTGTGCTTCTCTCTCAATCTTTCTCTCACACACACACGCGCACATGCACACACACACGCACACACACATGCAAACACATGTACACACATGCATGCACACACATGCACGCACGCACGCACGATTCACATTTGTGCTTTCCTCTCTTAGACATATTGATTAATAATGGGTAAAGGACAGGAGAAAATTAGAAAACCTTAAATAATTATCGAGAAAACTCTGTGTGTGTGTGTGTGTGTGTGTGTGTGTGTGTGTGTGTGTGTGTGTGTGTGTGTGTGTGTGTGTGTGTGTGTAGAGGTTTTTCTAAACTGCAGCCACAAAAAAGTTAGAGAAATGTATTACAGTTTCTTCCATGCTTAGTGGTCGACCTGTGCATCAAGCGCCCAATACCCAACTGCTTAGACTTAAAAGACATTTTGAACCTTGAGCAGCTTTTGAGGGCATGAAACGCAACAGGTTACTGAAACCAATATTTCCAGACTTAAAGATGTTTAAACACCCAGTAACGGCTTTAAAAGAGCCTTGACTTTGCAGCCGTTGCGGCAGTTACGTGTTGGTGCTCCGGTTATCGCCTGCATAAATGTTATACTCCTCGCGCTAGTTAAAAGGCGTTACCTGACAAAAAGAACTGCTGACAATGTAATTGCGCACCTGCATGTACTTGCAGGATAAGACTGATGGGCCATGACGTAAGTTTCTCCAAGGGAGATAAGCTGCGTCGGTGAAAGCGTTCATCCCCTTTGATGTCACGTTTTAGTGGTCACCCTACGACGACCGGAAGCCATAAAGCGAAACATTGCCGCTGTCTTAATTCTTTACTTAAAAACCATCCGGCCTGAGACATAGAATTATTTTCCGTCATCAGAATCTGTCGTCATTTCAGGCTCGAAACACACTGCTGTTTTAAGACCGTCCCGACACAGATGCAATTATCTGCGTTTATGACATCTAGACAGTGGTGGCTGTTTTTGCGGCTTATTGCCTGTTGAAGTGCTGGGGGCCGACTTTTGGGGAGACCCCTGGCTGTTAACAAGGGAAATTCATTGGACCTGTGTCTATGACTAATTTTAGAGGTAGCGGTGGGGCGACAGGATCGGCGGTTCCTCGCCTTTGACTGCCAGGTCTGTCTATGACGTCACAGCGTGGCGCCGTGGTCTGCGTAAAGTGGATTTCCTGTGCGTCCTTCTGGCTCCCTGCGGCTAATCCCTGGCTGTCTGCGTGCACGTGCAGCGGTTCTTGTGTCTGTGCCGAAAGCAGTGTGGAGTGTTAAATGTGTTCTCTGCAGAGTGTGCAGCGTGCGAAGTGTGCAGTGTGCAGTGCAGTTGCAGTTTGCAGTGCAGTTGCAGTTTGCGCCATGTGACGCATGCAGTTTGTTCATAGTGTGTAACACGTGTGTGTGTGTGCGCAATTTAGCTTGACAATGGGCTAGGGGTAAGAATAGACCCACCGCATTTTCCTACGCGATTCGTAAACAGCTAATAACTGGGGAAGTCGAGACGAGTTGCTCTTTCTCTACACAGCACTAGGGATGTTGTCGTCATTGACCTTACATAGCCTACAAAAGCTTATAGACCTGTGTAAGTCTCCATTCATTCGTTGTACGATCGAGGTAGGGGGATTGTACCCCCCTGCAGGTTAGGGATGGGAATAGACCCCCCATGTCTCCCTACGAGTTTCGCAGAAGGCAAATAACCAGGGAGTACTCTTCTTCAACCTGCTAGAGTGATTGTCTTGACCAGTGGCCTTACATAGCCTACAGAGGCCGATAGGCAGTAGGTCTTCATCATCATCATCGTCGTCGTCATCGTCGTCATCAGCTTCGATGGCTTGCAGTTGGTTGTGTGTTTAGAGTGTGGAATAAGCAGTGTGCATCAAATGGAGTCAACAGTGTGCATCAAGCATGCAATGCGTGAAATGTGAGGTGTGGTTTCCAACCTTTGGGGTGCAGAGTGTGCGATGTGAATCATACAATGCAGTGTTTGGAATATAGTTGGTGGTGCACACTGGTCAGTTTGAAACACAATGTGTGTAGTGACCAACATGATATAAAAATGGTGCTGAGAGCTATTGTCATAGTTCATGCATCGTGCAATTAACTGCAAGCAATTAACAATCAGTGGAATACACATTGTGCACAGGTGAAAAGCGTGAACAATTGTTCAGTACATGCAGAGTTTAGTGTGCAGTGTGTGGTATACTCATTCAGCGTGGCTGAGACTGTCAATACAGTCTCAGCAACAGGTTGGTCACGTGATATTCTTAATTCTTCCATAACATGCATACCACCGTTCGGAACACATTCTCGGCCATGCTGAATGGCATACAACATCGTTGAGTGTATTCCTCCGCTTGTTGTGATACACACGGATACTGGCAGCCATCTTTTCGTCAATTCGTTTTCTAAACATCGATTTCCCATAAATGTAAGACTTGTATGCGGTAAAATTTGAATCACAAGAGTGTAATAGTGTGAACTCTACTTGTTATAAGGACTTTGAATACAACAGCAACAATTATACTTCATCGTGCGAGTAAGACAACCAATCCCGTCTGCATAATGATAATCGTTTGGACCTATGGCTATACACCCAGAAACCCGCTGAGTGCTTTTACTGATGAGGAATCATTAATTCAATGTATGCTTAGAAGGATTAAACTTAGAAAAACTGCTTCTGAGCTCTCCGATGATATCGAACTTTGGAATCAGACGGATTCCTACAGAAGAAACTTCACTCGATCAACGTTCAACACAGACAACAGTGAGTAAAATCTTAGTTCTAGATGCATGGTGTGTTGTGTTTGGATAATTCAGTCATTTCAGACTGGACTGTGGGGAGGTGGGAGGTGTTCAGACGAGCATCTTGATCTCCCCTTCCCGCACACCCTTCCCTCCTTTTTCCCTATATCCACCGATTTTCAGTTAGCAACGGAATGTAGGTTAAATCACTTACCATCAGTCGATACACGAATGATCGAAGTGTGGACTTCAGCGGCTAGTCAAACAGTGTGAAGGTAGTTAGACCACAGGTTCCGGCCAGAAAGCATTTACTGGCGAGAGTATAACCATAGATTCACCTCACCAGCCCGGAGCAATAGGAATCTTTTTCGCTTGTTTATACTACTATTACTAGTTCCAAAGATTAAGTATACACGTGTATACACAAAATCGCACGTGCTCAAGGCAGTTTGCAACCTTACAGACGACGTTCGTGCTAAAAATAGTTCTCAAATGATTTCCTGAAAATCTCATAGATTAGTTTTATTAGAACACTAAATTTGTGTTTATCTATCGGGATAAATAATTGGAGTGAAATAGAATCGTATCTTTTTACTCTCGATGGTCTTTTGATCATGTTGAATTTTGAGTGGTAAAACCATTGGAATGTGGAACCGAAGTCACGTGACCAACCTGTATCAGAGATACTATCTCTGTGTTCAGAATGTGGTATACTCTTAAGAAGTAATGTTTATTGAGTAGCGTGCAATACATGAAGTACGCAGCGTGTCGTGTAAACCATGCAGCGTGTTGTGTAAACCACGCAGAGTGTTGTGTAAACCACGCAGAGTGTTGAGTAAATCCCGCAGAGTGTTGGGTAAACCACGCAGAGTGTTGAGTAAACCACGCAGAGTGTTGGGTAAACCACGCAGAATGTTGTGTAAACCACGCAGAGTGTTGGGGAAACCACGTAGTGTTGGGTAAACCACGCAAAGTGTTGAGTAAACCACGCAGAGTGTTGAGTAAACCACGCAGAGTGTTGTGTAAACCATGCATTGTGTTGAGTAAACCACGCATTGTGTTGAGTAAACCACGCAGAGTGTTGTGTAAACCACGCAGAGTGTTGAGTAAACCACGCAGAGTGTTGGGTAAACCACGCAGAGTGTTGGGTAAACCACGCAGAGTGTTGTGTAAACCACGCAGAGTGTTGGGTAAACCACGCAGAGTGTTGGGTAAACCACGCAGAGTGTTGGGTAAACCACGCAGAGTGTTGGGTAAACCACGCAGAGTGTTGGGTAAACCACGCAGAGTGTTGGGAAAACCACGCAGAGTGTTGGGAAAACCACGCAGAGTGTTGGGAAAACCACGCAGAGTGTTGTGTAAACCACGCAGAGTGTTGGGTAAACCACGCAGAGTGTTGGGTAAACCACGCAGAGTGTTGGGTAAACCACGCAGAGTGTTGGGTAAACCACGCAGAGTGTTGGGTAAACCACGCAGAGTGTTGGGAAAACCACGCAGAGTGTTGGGAAAACCACGCAGAGTGTTGGGTAAACCACGCAGAGTGTTGGGTAAACCACGCAGAGTGTTGAGTAAACCACGCAGAGTGGAATGTGCAGAGGAGGCTGCGGTGTGTCAGTAAAGTTCATTGCGTGGTATCAATTGTAACTGTAGGGGCGTTTAGGTTTTATCAGGCGGTGTAAGGCAAAGGCGGTGTGTCGCGCAGTGAACCTTGCCCGTGTGCAGCATGCTTTGTGCTCGTACCTGTACCTGCATGCTGTGTAACGCTCGTACCTGTACCTGCATGCTGTGTAACGCTCGTACCTGTACCTGCATGCTGTGTAACGCTCGTACCTGTGCCTGCATGCTGTGTAACGCTCGTACCTGTACCTGCATGCTGTGTAACGCTCGTACCTGTGCCTGCATGCTGTGTAACGCTCGTACCTGTACCTGCATGCTGTGTAACGCTCGTACCTGTGCCTGCATGCTGTGTAACGCTCGTACCTGTACCTGCATGCTGTGTAACGCTCGTACCTGTACCTGCATGCTGTGTAACGCTCGTACCTGTACCTGCATGCTGTGTAACGCTCGTACCTGTACCTGCATGCTGTGTAACGCTCGTACCTGTACCTGCATGCTGTGTAACGCTCGTACCTGTACCTGCATGCTGTGTAACGCTCGTACCTGTGCCTGCATGCTGTGTAACGCTCGTACCTGTGCCTGCATGCTGTGTAACGCTCGTACCTGTGCCTGCATGCTGTGTAACGCTCGTACCTGTGCCTGCATGCTGTGTAACGCTCGTACCTGTGCCTGCATGCTGTGTAACGCTCGTACCTGTGCCTGCATGCTGTGTAACGCTCGTACCTGTACCTGCATGCTGTGTAACGCTCGTACCTGTACCTGCATGCTGTGTAACGCTCGTACCTGTACCTGCATGCTGTGTAACGCTCGTACCTGTACCTGCATGCTGTGTAACGCTCGTACCTGTGCCTGCATGCTGTGTAACGCTCGTACCTGTGCCTGCATGCTGTGTAACGCTCGTTAACTGGTTGTAAATTCTTAAATATACTGCAAGTCGCGTCCAGGTGTCAAGCAGCTGTTGTCGCGAGGTTTACAGAACTGTACGAGTTGTCTTTCTTCTCCACATAGACACGCGCTGCCTACAGTTTTTGAATAGGGCAATGTGCCGGAAGCCATTGTCCTGGCCTGACTGATATCTTAATGAGAGACTTGTCGTCTCCAGTAAGAGAGGCAGAGCTGAATAGAGCATCCCGGCTGGTTTTCAACCCTGACCTCATCTTGTCACCGTTGGCTATTTCTAGTCTGCTCGATAATAGTGAATTTTTTCAGTGCGGCATTTCTAATCTCTCTCAAGCTCTTTTGGTCGAGATATAAACATTGTACCTCGAGGTAGACAGGGGATATACGAGTAAGCCGAGGTCCTCACGTTTCGTTGTGAATTTGCAGGCTTCTTTGATTGTGGCATGCCGCAGTTGCGATGAGTTTGTAGCATGGATGTGTTCTGCGTGTTCATGAGTTAAGGAGGAGGAAACGGGATAGCAGGGTTAACAGAAAAGTGACCTGTAAATGTGAATGCATCCACACTCATTTCTCACCTCACCTTCCTTTTCTCGCCTTAAAAAATTATTTTAAGTTTGTCAGTTAAGACTATTTGTGTCTGTCGTTCAGTACACTAATTGTTCTTCTGCATTGTATCGATCGTTTGCTTACCAGTCTACGTATTTTTCATATCTACACCAAAGTGATCGGACAAAAGTTAACAGGCATCGAACCGCCTACTCAATTCTTGTTCATTGACTCACATTATTTATAATGCTATTTAACTTCAGTTATTTGCGATGTCTGTAATAAATAGCGATATCATTGGCTTTGTTTGTTTGATTGTTTGTTTGTTTAACCAGGGGAACGAAAACTGGATTGTTCACGCACGCCAAGAATTTACTACTTAGTGGCAATCATTACTGATGTTACATGACAGTCGGTCTTTTCGCAAAGATCGCTTATTTCTTCATACAATAATTCCACCCACTCATTAACTTAGGCTTTTCTCTTGATCATTCACTTCTTCACTCGTGTGCTGTGTTAGGCTCCTGTTGGCTCCATACACTTGAGGAATTCCTCCTGTGGGCTAGGGGTAAGAATAGATCCACCGCATCTCCCTACGCGATTCGTGAAATGCGAATGACGAGCTATATCGTGACTTGATCTCATTCCACCTTGTTCTAGTGATTTTGTGATCAATGGCGTCACAGAGCCAACATTGCATCCACTAGTCATCATCATCGTCGTTGTTGTCGTCCTCTTCTCTCCCTTTAGATTGCCTTCTGTGGTTCGGGGGTCAGAATAGACCCACCGCGTCTCCCGACGTAATTCATAAGGATCGAATACAAAGGGACACCTTTCTTTTTTGCGCTTACTCTAAACTATTGACTTTCGTGCTTCATGACCTCACATAGCCTACAAAGGCTGATGGGCCTTACAACTTCATCCATCCTTCTCCCTGTAGGTTCGAGGTAAGAATATACACACAACGTCTCCCTACGCGATTCGTAAGAGGCTAATGCATTGGGACGTCGTGACTTGATTTGCGTTTACTCTAAAATATACTTGTGATTTTCGTGCTTATTGGCCTTACATAGCCTACAAATAGGCTGTAAGTTGCCATCAATAATCAATAATCGTCGTCGACGTCGTCATCATTCTCATCCTCCTCCTCCTCCTCCTCCTCCTCCTCATCATCATCATCATCATCTTCCATCCATCCATTCACCCTCTGTGGGTTGGGGGTGAGAATAGACCCTCTGTGGGTTGGGGGTGAAAATGGACCCTCTGTGGGTTGGGGGTGAGAATAGACCCACCGCGTCTAACTACGAAAGAGACGGATAAATAGGGACTTCGTGTCTCTATTTGCGCTTACAATAAACTGTTCTAGTGATTTTCGTGCTCAATGGCCTTATATAGCCTACAAAGGCTGATAGGCCGTAAACATCCATCCATCCATCCACCCATTCATCCATCCTCCCACTCATTCATCTATCTATCCATTTATTATCCATCCATCCATCATTCATTTATCAATTCATCCATTTTGATTTATCCACCATTCACCCACCATTAATCATGTATCCTAACTGTAAATATCATTGACCTTTATATCTGATTGCCCACTGGTTTCTTCCTCGAGATGGCCCAGTTGACGGTGACTTCCTCTCTGTCCCAGCAGATGGGAGCGGCCTGTACAGGCTCGAGGTGGCGGAGGAGTACGTGGCGTTTTCTGGCAGCCTGGAGGCCCGCTACTGGTACCCAGCCAACGTCTCCCTGCCCAAGGCCTTCGTCCGCCTGGCCTACGTCAGGCCCGGGGGTCAGGGCCCGATGGAGATCACCTCCATGGGACTCCGTGTGGACCTGCACTCCGGCTCCCTGAGGGTAGGAATGGAGCGCTGGGCTGCTGGAAAGATGCACAGGATGTGATGGGAGAGTGGAGAGGATGTGGTGGTACTGTGATGGAATGGATAGGGGGATGGATGGATATGTGACGGTGAGGTGGATACATGGGTGGGTAGGTAAGGTTGGATGGATGGATGGATGGATGGATGGATTGATGGATGGATGGGTAGGAGTGGTGCGCTGGACTACTGGAAAGATGCTCCCTCTGTGGGTTTGGGTAAAGAATTGACCCACCGCATCTCCCTACGAGATTCGTAAGACGCGAATAACTAGAGACACCGAGACTTTATTTGCGTTTACTCTAAACTGTTCCAGTGATGTTTGTGCTTACTGGCCTCACATAGCTTACAAAGGCTGATGTGCCGTAAAACGCCATCAATCCAATCCAATCTGCTGGAAAAATGCACAGGATGTGATGGGACAATGGAAAAGGTGTAATGGTACTGTGATGGAATGGATGGATATGAGGGGGTGGGGTAGATACATTGGTGGATAGGTAAGGTTAAATGGATGGATGGATGGATGGGAGGGTAGGAGTGGAGCGCTGGGCTGCTGGAAAGATGCAGAGAATGTGGCGAGAGTGTGGAGATGGTGTCATAGTACTGTGATGGAATAGATAGGGGGTGGATGGATATGTGAGGGTTTGTTGGTGGGTGGGTGGCTACGTGGGTGGGTAGCTTAGGTGGATGGATGGATGAGTAAGAGGGTGGAAAGATATGAATGGGACGGATGGATGGATTGATGGCTGGATACACGGATGGGATGTGTGGATGGCAAGGTGGATGAATGGAGGGGGCAAATGGGGTGGATGAATGGATGGTGGATGGATGTGAAGGGTGCATGAGTGGGTGGATAGATGGATGGGGGTGAATGGATTGGTGTGATTGGAGTGAGATATGGATGGGTGGCGATGGGAAATGAAGAATAACGTTGATACGACTTTTCATTATGTTGAATTATAATAATAAAAGTGTATCACTTAGTACATCATATTAACTCCTGTTTGTTTATATGGATGTTTTTACAATGTGTTGAAACTTTATCGTGTATTTGTGGGCATCTGTTTGTTGGAGAGCATCCACACTTCCATCCAGCCAAATATTTTTTCCCCACAATGCTTGAAAACATAGGAACCTGCTTGACTCGTAGTTCTGTCCATGTCCGACAGGTGGCGTGCGGTGTTGTGGAATTTGCCGGACGCTTCACGCTGCAGATGTTCATGTACGCCGAGGGCCCCATGCTCACTGAAACTTTCTTCACCGTGACCTGGCCCAAGATGACCTTGACCCTGCCCTCCGTCCACTCGGCCTTGAGCCGCTCTGTCAACCTCAACATGACCTCTGAGGCTACGTGTAACTCACTTCTGAAGCGGCAGGAGTTTCATCTGACCCTCTACACGCAGCGAAGAAACGTGACCTCTGGAGACCTCGACTTTGAGGAATCCAACGTGGTTCACACCATGACCGTGGAGGACATAACGCGTGCACTCGTAGAGTTTGACCTTCCCTGCAGTGTCTTCGACCTTGACGGGTCGTACCAGGCAGTGCTCAAATCGACCTTCGACACAGA
The DNA here is from genome assembly GCA_034096865.1 of Theodoxus fluviatilis. Lineage (NCBI taxonomy): Eukaryota > Metazoa > Mollusca > Gastropoda > Cycloneritida > Neritidae > Theodoxus > Theodoxus fluviatilis. The sequence goes on along the minus strand of JAWQFJ010001498.1, from coordinate 130,807 downwards.
GGCGGTGGTTACCCGTAGCAACGTGATGCTGGTCACGTGGAGCTTGGCCTACCAACTCCGCATCCGCACCACTTCCATCTTCCCCTGCCAGGTAGGTCACGTGACTCAGCTGGGGCGACCTTTTCAGATGGGCTTCAGAAAGACTCAATGTGATATGTTTCGTTTTGATTGAACCAGTAGAAAGAGCTCGCAAAAAGAGTTCGCGAATCGTAAAAGTCTTTACGTTTACCCAACCGAAGTATAAACCAATTATATCGGTGCACTTTCCAAAACGCACGCTTTGCGCCACGAGCGCACATATCCAAAGCATTTCCACCGCGTCTCCCTACGCGATTCGTAAGAGGCGAATGACTAGGGACACCGTTACTTGATTTACGTTACTGATTTTCGTGCGTAATGGCCTTACATAGCCTACAAAGGCTGATAGGCCGTAAAACATCATCCATGCACTCATCCACTCATTTACTCATCTACTCATCCACTCATCCACTCATCCACTCATCCATCCATCCATCCATCCATCCATCCATCCATCCATCCATCCATCCATCCATCCATCCATCCATATATCCATATATCCATACATCCATATATCCATACATCCATCCATCCATCCATCCATCCATCCATCCATCCATCCAAAGCATGTATGCCAAGTTGTGTGCCAAGGGAAATTCAGATTTGATATGGGTCTTTGTGATCAGTGACCTGACATTGCCTACAGAGGCTGATCGGCCGTAAAACTCCATTTATTTGTTCGTTCGTCCGTCCGTCCGTTCGTCCGTTCATCCATTCATTCATCCATTTGTCCGTCCGTCCATCCATCCATCCATCCATCCATTTACCCATGCATCCATCCATCCATCCATCCATCCATCCATCCATCGATCCATCCATCCATCTATGCATTCATTCATTCATTCATATGTTCAGTTGAAATGATTTCCCCAGAACTCGGTGGAGGTGTTCTACTCACACCCGATGTGCTCTGGCACGGACAACATACGGATGTACCTGCTGCGCAGACAGGTGGACGGGTCGCTGGCGGCGCCCTTGGAACGGGTCTACGTCATAGAGCGTCACGCCCCGCCGGATCTGACGTCAGTGACCTTCAACTGCAGCCTGTTCGAACAGGAAGCTGCGGGCTTCTGCTTCGTCTACGTCAGCGTGGGCAGTTCTGGAGGCGTTGAAGAGCAGAAGCACCTGTGCCTGGCTGCCCATCCCCACTCAGGTAACCATAGATACGATGAGTGCGTCTTGTTGGAGCGAGATGTCTGATATGTTTTAATAAGGTTTTAATATGTGTGTATGTTGGGGGGGTTGCTTAACCTCACCGAAGGAGTCTTGACACCCTACAAGTCGCATTTTAAGTCTTGAGATTTCATTGTTTGTTCCAGTGGACTTGTCTGGAATATTTCGTTTGCTTTAAGAATCAAAGGATGACTTTTGTTAAAATGATATATTTGCCAAAGGAAGGCCCCATGTGTTGAATGTACACATTTTGATATATTCCAAACACCATACTTAAATGATACGAGCAAACCCTCCCCTTTTAGAAGGTCACGGGAAAGATAGGAGGGCGAGGGAAGTGGGATTGTGATGGGAAAGTGAATGACCCTGAAACAACAAGGGAAAAAAAGTATGTCGTGTTGACTGAAGTTTTTGTGGAGTTCATGCATGAGTGGTAAATTTATTTCTGTTTTGCAGAGGACGTTACTCTCAAAAGGATAATACAACATCCTACATATGTTTTTTTAAAATAAAAACACTGGCTTTAGAAAATGAGGGCCAGCTAGAATCTTCCCCTGTTTGATTTTAAACGGGAGAATGTTGGGGTTTTCCCCCACGAATTGAGATAAGATAGAAAATACGTAATAAATGTGAGAGAAGCCGTATCCTCTTAATACTGTGGGTTTTAGAGTTTGCATTCTTGCACGTTAACTGTGGCTTTTTGTGATGCCTCTGGAAAGTTGCAAAATTCATTTCCAAACAGAGGACGCACCAAGCAGCCCCACCTGCAGCATAGTTCCACGTGCTCCATATGTTTCTTGGTAAATGGATACGAGAGAGGAAGGAATAAACATTATCTGGAAATTCTACGGGAACAGGTGACAGGTTTAAATGCCTTCGTACTCAGATTGCCTAAACAGCTACTTTTTTTTCCATCTCGTCTCAACCGAAAGAAATTGCGTTGGCAATAAACCTAGGGAAAAGACTGCACTACTTACCTGATTATCTTCTAAATTCATGCAACGTTCCCACCCCACTATAATGAAACGAGTCAAGCCAAAACTCTTCCCGCATTAATAATGCCACAGATAATGGACGTTTCTGGCTGGGGCGCAGGCGAAGGAATCCTGGGCCGGAGTAACCTTTGTGCAAAAGGCTCCGAGAACACAAAAAGCTCCAGATGAGTTTTAGCACGCGCAGGTCTTCCATTGTGGCAGAGAAGCCGCGCTAGACCCAGGCACATTAATCTCGTCACACCTGCACACTTTAACGACTGCACTGGTTTCATTGCTCTTCCCTTGCTGAGGACAAGAAGCGGGCAGCGCTCTTTGGTCGTAAAGTGTCGGTGCCCTGACCCCGAGTGCGCCCAGGTTTGGCCGCCATGCTGAACAGTGAGGGATCGCGCGGTGTCGTTTCCATCGACTTCTTTAATTAGAAAGAGGGACGTGAATTTCTTGTTCCACATTTTGCCTAACCCCTCCCTGTGTTGTATGTGCCTTGGCGTAAGTCACCTTTTGTATGTGGTTGTTGTGAACCTGCGCCCCTTACACTCCATGTTTGCTGGACTTTGCGCTCCATCGACAGGGGAAAACTTCGTGTTGTTTTTCACTGGCATGAATAGCGGTTAGACTGATAGTTGCAAGATGAAAGCAGGAAGTTTATGGATCGACTTGATTGGCCTAATGGTGACACAAATGGGTCTATTCACTTGTCTTGATCTGTTGTCTGATGTTTGCTAACACTGTTTGTGTCTTTGACCCCTTCATGCATCTAATGTGAGGACTTAACTGCTGTGGGTAAGTGAGAAGGCGATTTGTAGCTAACATAAATGTCCTTTTGCTTTAACCGTTCGCACATAAGTCTCGTAGACATGCACTCTTGCACCCCGTTTGTTTGTTTCCACTTTATGTTAAATTCAATGTCGTACGCGTTGCTGTGGTCCTCGTGTGTAGATAAATTGTTATTGCAAAGTGCAGTACCACCCAAGCTTTTGCAGATATTTTGTCGTCTATGGCATCGTAAACCTTTTCTGGTTGTATTCTTTCCCCGCCAACCCTACGCTATCTCCTTACCCAGTACCCGTTTATTCCTATTTGTGTTGTTAGCTGCTTCCATCCCGTCATTGCATCTGTATAATTTTCCAACCCACCTTCGATGCATTGATAAGAGCTTCTTTACTACGGTTCTTGTGTTAATGAAAAACGCATTAATTTCTACATAATGCTAAAAGGCTCGGTTAATGTGGTTTGAACACTATGAACTAGGTCTCTTCTTATTATGTATTTCTTTCATGCAATATGCACTATTAATTTTGAACAAGTCGTTTTCCATGATGCAGAGCTTAACTTGATATCATGGGAGATTATTTTGTTGTATAGAAAGTTCTGTAGTCTGTTTAACATCCTTGCACCTAAAATTATCAACGTTACATGACGATATTAATGGTGAGTTATGTATTCCTGTCTGTATGAAACAACTGAATCACTCTAGAAATACGATCGTTTGTTGTGATTTTAGGATCGCGTATTAATGTTGAACTACAGTAAGTGCTCTTTTTCTGCGATGATTTGGGAGTATTCATTATAATTTTATCTAATTATACTGTATGGCGGAAGGTGAAGAGGACAACAACAACAACAAAAAGAAAAGAAAGGAAAAAACAGTTTGCATCGTAGATATCCCTAAGAACACAGGCAGACATTCAAAACACAGGAACCCACACACCTTGCAGGTCAAGGTTGGCCTGAGCTGCTGTAGCCGCGAGGGATGGCGCATTTAAATACATTCGTTGTCCCAAGGCGTGGGCCGTGTTCATCAAGACTATCAGGGCCTGTGGCATCGACCCCAAGGTAGTTCGATAGTTCGATACGAGCGTGCTGTGTTTGAAAGACCAGCTCGGGGGATATGTTCGAGATGAGATCGATGTCATTCAAAAACGCCACCATCAGCATCCACTCCAGCACCAGCGCTTCCCGCCCATCTGCCCAGCTGGTCTCTATCTTTCTCCGCCTGTTCAAATAGTGCTCCTTCTCTCCTTCCGGAAACCCTTGTTTCCCTGGACTGTCATCTGCCATCGGGAAAACGTCCCCTTGCTCCCCTCGGGAACGCCTGACCGAAAGCCAAACATGGCTAAAAGCAAGGTCCTGTTACTATGGAAACGGCAGAGCTTCCTGGCGCTGCCTGGTATCGATCGGAAAGAGCTTTGGCTGTAGGTTGAGGTGCCCACGTGCTGTCAGAGAGGCGGTGATAGCAGAATGGCTGTAGGTTGAGGAGCCCAGGTGCTGTCAGAGAGGCGGTGATAGCAGAATGGCTGTAGACTGGGCTATCTGCCCTGACTGTAGGTGTTTTATTTTTTCTCTTTTGCGCTGTCGTAATGTAGTAGGCTCGGAGCACGAGCATCTCGAAGGTCGACAGAATTTGTCTGAGCTTGATCTTTCCTCTACACCCCCACCCCCATCCCCCTCCCCTCCCCCAGGTGGATACTGACTGTTTTTAAATGTTGACAGACCTTCAGGTTTGAGTACCTCCTGCAAATAGTGTCTGCACACACACACACACATACACACACACACACACACACACACACACACACACACACACACACACACACACATACACACACACACACACACACTCACTCACTCACTCACTCACTCACACACAAACTCATACACATACACATGCACGCACGCACGCACGCACACACACACACACACACACACACACACACATTGCAAATGGACTGGGCAGGGGGGAAACAACGAGTAACACTAAAGTAGTAAGACAGTCAAAACCCGACATGGCATGAAGTTGAACTTAAGTTTATTTGATAGGCCAAAGACCCTTACAAAGGAGAGTGACATTTTACATGGACAGTGCTTTTTCTCTTCGTCTTATATTGCTTCGTAACATTGAGGCTACACCTCTCATAGTATGTGCATCTGTTGATGACATTAAACGGGCAAAAGTGTGTATTTGGGGGGTTGGTGTGGTTTCCGAAATATTTTGTTCTCAAATCTTCATACAGACATGACATGAAGTATTGAAATATTGTCATCAACCTTTAACTTCAGTATATGAAACAATTTAGAATTTGCGCATTTAATTTCTTTGTAATTCGAAGTAAGATTTATTGTTAGCAGTACTTCACCATCGTGAATGGATAATAACAATGTTCTTTACCTCTTGGTCAAAGAGGTGAAATGCTGGGGTTGGACGCAAGCAACCTAGACAGAAAGAAAGGGTGACAATAGGTCCAACAGTTGTATTCTTTCTTGAGAAAGTGGCTCTGAGAAGGGCCGATATTGATGGCTGATCGTACGCCAGGTGAGAAGAGTTTCCTCTCCAGTGGTGCCGAGTCCCTTTCTCCTGGAGTCATCTCCCTCTTGGACGGCATCCCCTGAGCACTTGCGCTGTTGGTTGTCTGCTTTTATTTATCGCTATTCACGTCACAGTTATCGGCGTTCTGGTGACAGTGTTATAGCTGTTCGTTGCCACAGGTGACTGTTCGTAACCAATACCTGTCATGTCGCAAGTACGTTTCCTTCTAGCTGTGTCAATCTTATCGCTCGTAACACGACTTTGAACTGTTTGCCCCTGACGATAATCATTGGAAAAGGATATGAGGAAAGCGACAGTCATTGCATCTCACTCTTGCGGATGCAATAGAGCAGGGCACTAACACTAATTCCATTGAAGTCCCCTTTCAAAAGCCTCCATTTTTTTTCAGCTGCTAGGTTTCCTCCAGCTATGACATTAGTTACTCTTCTTGGCGGTGAAAGCTTGGTCTTTATGGGTGACGCGCCTTGCTGTTGCGCGCACAATATGCTCTGGCCAATGGGGCACTGTTTGTGGCATAAACAAGGGAAAGCAGAGATAACATTATGTTTCTTTGGTTTGTTTCGTTTCTTTAAATAAAGCCTATGGAATAAACCAGTTGTGACCTGACAACTGGAAAACGTGTATTTGTAGAGAGTTGTTACATCGTCGTACAACATGTCCTCGGAACCTCCCGATACCGTCCTCTTTTGTACAAATCCGCTAAGAAATCTGAATGGACTAGAGGAGAATAAGTTGTTTTTACGTAAATGAGTGAGTGAGAGTGAGGTATATAAGGAATACCAAGAGAGCGGTCACAAAGAACCAGCAGATCTCCACTGTTGAAGACGGCGATTTAAATTCCCATATATAACCGTCGACAGGAAAGAGGTCATGAAACGCGAGTGAAGGCTTTTGTGTCTCAGGTGGTATGCAAAACTCACAACGCATCTGTATGGAAAGCATTAATGGCGAGCCGGAATGACCACTATATAGAGGCAGGTCATGTAATGGGTTAATGGCTCACACAAAATAAAGTGCCCTGTTCTACAGAGACGGGACAAGGAAGGGAAGACACAGCTAGATGGCCAGGGTTGCCCTGGAGACGAAGACTGACGGCCGTGCTCTGTGTTGCAGTGCTGCCTGTAGACGGGCACTGGAGCGAGTGGACGGCCTGGGGGGAGTGCACCGTGACGTGTGGCGCGGGACAGCGCAACAGACTGCGCACCTGCTCCAACCCCGCGCCCCAACATGGCGGACGCTTCTGCCCCGGCCACACCGTGGAGTGGAAGTCGTGTTCCAGAAAGTGCCCTGGTGCGTGCTTCCCCCGTCCTCGTGCTCAGCTTGGAATGAGTGAATGAATGAGCGAGGGAGTGAATGAGGATTTACGGGCTTTCAGTCTTTGTAGGATATGCAAAGCGATTGAATACCAGATTTTGTGAAGAGTAAGAGCAAGTCCAAGTCACAGATCCCATATTTATGAGTGTGTATGTTTCTTTTAGCTATCGCGTAGGGAGACGGGTGGGTCTGTTCTTACCTCCAGCAAAGGAAGCTCGGAGGCAGGTCAGACTGGATATGCGATTCACAGCAATCCAAAGCTATCTATAGGAAGTTCCCGTTATTATTTGTAATTGCTTGCCATGTGTAAAAAGGAGTCGGCGTAACACTTGGGGCGAAACAGTAGATCGTCTGGTTTTGGAAACTGATTTGTTACTAGAACTGACTGAGTGGACATTACATATAATTGCAGCAATCATTTACAAAAAGCCCGGATATACCTTTCGGATTGCTTTGGGTTGCATATCCATAGTCTTAGGAAACCCGCCTCGCGTTTGAATATCGCGTGTGATTTCATTTGTGCACAAAGAAGTGTACTTGTTTGACTGCGCGTGCGTGCGTGCGTACGTGTGTGTGTGTGTGTGTGTGTGTGTGTGTGTGTGTGTGTGTGTGTGTGTGTGTGTGTGTGTGTCCAATTCATTTTCGGTCATACGTGTGTGCATGTGCTTGCATATCCTTTCATCATTTCATTATTGCCAATTGTTCTCCTCGCCACTTGACTCGGGAGGTCATTCTTAGTCGCTGTGTCCGTCTTTCATTCCCCGTACTTTTCCAGTTGCTTTCAGGGTCAGATGGTTTACATTTCCTTCGTCTTTCTCATTATTGTAGTGATATGCGTCCTTTTTTCTGTTGTGTCACAGGCAGCCTGCAATTTCTGTTTCTTTCTCTCTCGCCACAGAGGTGATTCCCGCCAACCCGCTACGTCAGCTCTCTGTGGACCCGAGTTGCGCTTGTGGCTGCATCATGACGTCAGACTCAGGGGAGATAATCGCCAGCGGACGCTGCCCAGGGTCGGCTGTGTGGACTGTGGTGGTTAGCGAGAAGGAGAGGGTCAAGCTGACCTTTAAGTATTTCAATCTTTACCCTAAAAGGCAGTGGGTAAAGGTCAGAAACGGTGACAGCCTTAACTCCGACCTCCTGCTGACCACCTCCAGCGCCCCGCCCGACCGCAGCATCCTGTCCTCTGGGAACCGGATGTTGATAGAGCTGTCTACGTCATATGCGCCCACCTCTCCTCCTGCTGACGTCACGACGTTCGAGCACAACGCCTCGCTCCCCATTCACGCCTACGGCTTCATCGCCGTCTTCAGCACAGAGAGTAAGCAAGGGGGGGGGGGGGGGGGGGGGGGGGGGGTTGGGGACGAGGTGTGACTTTGAAAGTCACACAAACAGGTGTTTACATGAGCAGTCCTTAGAAGCCATTAGCAGCTGTTGAGGGGGAGGGCGGAGTTGTAGGGAGAAGAGACGTTACGTAAAGCTCAGCCGCCAATACTATTTTCAAAATTATGCACGTATGGTTTGAGGATAACGTATAGGCAGTTGTTGTGAGAAGAGTTTATATATGTGACTCGAGGTATCTGTCTGTGATAGGCTTTTGTCTTGCTGAGTAATCGTCTGCATCTGGCTGCAAGGCTAGACTTTACAAAATGGTCCTGTTTGTTTTGCAGGTGTATATTATTGTTTTGATTGAGGTAAACAGGTAATTAGGTACCGTAGTTTGTAACCCCAAGTTTGATTTCGCTTCTTGTGAAGTTGTACTGCTCCGGAAAATCTTCACGTCCCATTTATTCTACTTTTAATCAAGATGAGACGTCTGAAAAATGTCGCGTTTATCGGCAAGTAAATTCCTCTTAGGGATATCTAAACTCGATTTTAGCATGCATTTTATTTGACTTCTGACAGCCAACGCATGTCTATGAACTGTAAAGAAAAGGGTGGACAGTGACCGACAATTGTATTCTTTCCGTGTAACATCACACCAAAATACAGCGGTATGAGGAGATGCGCTCTCGCGCACATGTTTATTTGCGCATGTAAAGCAAGGGACGGGTGGAGGTAAGGGGGGGGGGGGGGATAGAGGCAGGATACGAATAAAGAGGAACAAAGATAAGCAAGACATGAGTGAAGATGGAATTGAAAAACTGTGTTCCTTGGGCTGACCTCTCTGGGGAAGTTGAAGGGGGACTTTTACTGGAGAAAGAAAACTGGGTGGAGCATTTTCAAATCTTGCACCATTTTGGTGCCGTCTCTGGAGTGCTGTGTGACGTTTCCTGCCAGCGGAGCATTTCCTTAACAAAGCTCACTGTGTTTACCCCGACTGCTTTGTACGAGACACAATGGGCTGGCTGCGAAATGAGATCAGATGTAAGAGATTGCATGCATGAATACCTCTCGTCTTCTTTTTTAAATATTAACCTGGGTTTCACTTTCAAGGGTATCCAAATGAGAAATGTTTGTAGCTCTTGCAGGCCAGACAGTTGCACTTTCCACATTCTTTCTCTTGAAAGAGTGTCTGTCCTTAACTGAGTAGACGGCACGCGGCCTACACACTTTGATGCAAATGCTCATGATGATGTCTGGACTACAGAATACTCAGACATGCGACTATTCAAAATGTTTGTGAGACACGAAGTAAAGGAGTTGACAGGTGTTCCACTGCGACTGAACCCTGCGTTGCACTGAGGTGTATTGGGAAGAGTACACAGACAATTTTTGGCTTGATTAGAGTCAGACTGGCTTTCCTAAATAGGCATTATTTTCTAAAATGAACTTTTGGAGTCAAATGCGTAACAGGATAAAAATGTTTGTACAGAAATGTGACTCTTTCACATAAGTTGCGTGCCTCGACTTGTGTATCGTTCTATTTGTGCTCTGTGTAGATAAACAGCAAAAGACTTGAGACTCCCTAGTGTGTTTAGTTTATTAAACAAACTCATAAATAAACCCAAGAGGAACTCTTTGTTGTACCCGACTTAGCCTGAAAATAAGTCTCCCTGTGGGTTGGAGGTAAGAAGAGACTACCTGTCTCCCTACGCGATTCGTACAAGGCCTGAGACTAGGGAGATCCAGACTTGGCTTGTTCCGCTCACACCAGCTCTAATGAATTTCGTTAAAAAGTGGCCGTACATGGCATATGAAGGTTGATAGGCCGTAAAACGTCGTTCATCTTCATTCATCTGAAATTAACTTAGAGTAAGTCTAAACATTCATTCATTCATGCACCGATTCATGTATGAATTCGTTTATTAGTTCATTTATTAATTTATATGTCAACGGGGCATCATGCATACATCTGTATATTATTTAGTCGTTCGTTCATTCCTTCATCAATTGTTCATTGACAAAGTATCATTTTATCAATCTATTCTTTCATTCCATTTGTTCTCCCACCAGGTGGCGGAGGCGGAGCCTTGTCTAGCGTGGTCCGGGAGAGCTCGGGCTCGGTGCTGGACAACACGGTAGCCCTGGTGGGGATCGTGCTGTGCGTGCTGATTGTGCTGGTCGCTCTGGCCTTCGCTGTGTTCCACCGCCTGACGCGTCAACGCTACAAGTACGCCATGGCTGCCACTGACAGTCCTGCCCACCACCAGCGTCCTCCCAGCAGCCTGCAGTCCTCGCAGCCCTCTTCCCCTGCCAGGGGCTTCGAGGTCATCGACATGGAGGTCCCGCTCACCGCCACGGGCTCCGAGCGCAAGAAGAAAGACTCCACGGCGTCTGGAGGCGGTGCGGCGCCGTCCCGAGGCTCCAGCATATCCAGCACGTGCAGCGCGGGGCTGAAGAAGCTGCGCTCCAGGAAGGACTCCGGCCCCCCTGGAGGCAGCCCCAAGCCCTCGTCACGTGACTACACGCCCCTACCCAGCCCCTACGCGCAGACGGCTTCCCCGGAGGACGGTCTCCACGACGCCAACTTTTTCCGCGCCAGCCCCGTGCTGCGGGGAGTGAAGCCCCGCTCGCCCAAAGTGCATCCGTCCAACAAGATCCGGCACGCGGCTCAGATGGCGTGCCCGCCGTCCCCTACCAAGCACGACCTGCTGGTGAAGAAGCGCCAACAGAAACGCAGCGTGGGCGAGAACGGCGACGCGGAAGAGGGCGACAGCGATGGGGAGGAGGAGGATCGTGTTGTGACGGGATCTTCAGGGTCTTCCTCGCGGAAGCAGGTGACTTCCCCCGTGACTCCCAAGGCTGCCAGGGGTACGGGCTCTCTGGGAGCAGCCAGTGAGGGCAGCAGTAGCATATCTGGTAGGAGAGCCGAGGGCAGGCCAGCTAGAACTCCCACAGGTAGAGAGCTGGAGGGAGCAAGGACTCCCGGCTCTGTGGCCAGCATGGACCTGAGGACTCCCACGGGAAGGGAACCAGATGGTCGAAAGACCCCTTCGTCGAGGGAAGGTTGGGAGGCTAGGACACCTGTGCACGATGATGGTAGGGACGCAAGGACTCCCACATATGGAGGTGGTAGAGGGGCCAGGACGCCCACCTCCCGAGACGCCATTCCGCTGTCTCGCATTGAGGAGCGACGTCCTGTCCCTCCAGCGAAGGAACCTGCTAGGAACGGTCTGGAAGGCGTCGAGGAGACCACGTCCTTCATCGAGCCGTCGAAAGCCAGACGCCCCACGTCTCTAGTGGAGTCGTACTCCCAGGAGGGCCTCGGGGCCAGGCCCAAAGTAAAGGAAGTCAAAGGCGGGGTCAAGGACAAGTCGAGTTCAGGGTCGCAGGTTACGGCGAACGAGGAGCGCCAGAGCCTGCTCCCCAAACCCGACGGCCAGAGCCCCAAGTCCCCGACCCGAGAGGATCACGTGGCCTCCAAGGGCTCGACGCCGCGAAGCACGCGCAGTGGGCGAAGCCTGAAGACTCTGTCCCCAGCCCGGTCCCTGGCCTCGCCGTCAGAGGCGGAGGGTCTGGAGCTGGAGTACGACGACTTCATCGAGGACGATCCCTTGTCCTACTTCGATCCCGAGGAACTGCACAAACTGAAATGGCAAGGCGTGGAGAGGATCGGCAAGGGGCCCAAGGATATCGAGGAGGAAGAGGACTGAGTCAACGTCAGATATGGAGTAGCTAGTGCTCGGCAGCTGCGGTCCTCAGCAGAACTGGAGGAATCCAGGGTAATAGTGGTGATAAATTGCACTGCTACAAACGTGTGACAGCGTGTGGAAATGCTAAGATACTTGTAGCGAACATGATGCTCGCGTGCTCCAGGATCGGCGTCAGTTTTGATAGAGGGTTGATTAGTCATAAATTGGACGAACAGGAATGACTGATGATACCACGACGTGCAATCTACACTTTTAAACGTTAATACTTTTCGATCTGCTCCATGTGTTATCAGGCCTGTAGTTTTTTGGAACGTGACTAAAATTTGTGAGAGAAATATAAATGGATTCGGGAGCTGTGACAAATTTCACACCGAACAATTCAAGTTTACCCGTCATTTGCAAAGGCGAATAGAAAGGAGCATGACCTGTACAATTCTAGTAAACTTGTGCCAATGTAGATTCTCATTTGATGAGAATAGCTATCAATAAGACCTGGAATCCTCGCTAAATATCGAAGACAGTGTGGTTGTTTCCTCCTTAAAAGTTGAAACCCTGGGGAGAAAAGCTCGTTAGATTCGTGCGCTTTTTGCCAGAATAAGTGTCTCTCTGTCCACAAGATTTTTGCCTGACATGGATAAGAGTTTAGTGTTAAGATTTCACAGAAAACTACAGTGAAAAAATTCGCACATTTGTAGACATTTACTTGCTTGCACGCTTAACCGAAAATCTAAAGCTCTGCAGAAATGCTTGAGTCGCATGCCGTTTTATATTGGCTGTAGTTTTGTAAGTTCACTGTGAATATCTCGTCAGACCAAGTTGACACAGGTGGTGAACAATGGCAAACTAAATAGCATATCTTAAAGTCCGACTGCCGTTCTAGTCTTTCAATTGATTGCACAAATGAAACTTTAGCTAAGTAGACGCATAAAAATTACACTAAAGAACATGCAATGATGAAAACTGTCATATAGATGGTTTTTCTTGTGTCTTCTTGATAAAGTTTTGTGCACTGGCCAATAACTTAATGAGCAGAATAGTGGTGGAAAGAAAATTAAACACTTTTGGTTGACTGAAACTTGATACACATTAGTCGTTAGGCTTAATCAGATATCATTCATCCATGGAATGAGATTTGTGGATTGTTGGCGTGGTGTTTCAAGCCATACCATCCATGGACAAGAGGTTATGCCACAGAAATGGAATCATTGATTCATTCATCACTGCAGGGACTTTGTGAATTTCGTGTGTGCCATAACAGAGAGGAACATTTTCGTGTTGGTGAACATATTTGTGGATGGTTCGTGAATTTTGTGTAAACATGTTGAATCTTTTGAAGACTCTTGTGGAACTTAGGTTTCACCCATGTTTTTGCGTCATAGTTGAGCAAGTCGGAACCTCAAGAGTGTTTGGAGACATATTTCGTGGGGAATGTGCAATTGTAAGTTTCCACAGACTAGGCAACGGCCAGCTACACACAAAAATCGGAGATAAGGTCACTTGTAGACTGTGCAGCTTCAATGGTGCCCTTGACAAAGAGTGGCTTATTTTTCTGTCATCGTGTTACATGGAACTTGGGCATGAACTATCAATTTGATTTAATGTGTAATCAGTTTTATATGTCGAGCTCCTGTAGAATTTTGGAATGTCGAAAAAAGACATATCGGAGTTTAAAGTAAATTTCTGGAATGTAATTTTACATAACTGAATTGTACATCAACTCGTAAAATCCTTTAGTGATTTTCGACATTTTTTTTTCCTGTGCGTATATTGCATTTAAGAAAATATATCAGTGTTCCCAGTGAAGCACTCCATGGAAACTTAGTTTTGATGAATCTTGATATCAGGTGTTAGAAATGCATATAACTCTAATATTGTTCAATATAAACTTTGATAGTTTTTCTTGCCAGTTTGAAGTTTTTCTTGGGCTACCTCATTAAAATGATCGGAATCAGTGGCTTAGATGAAATCCATGTAATCACGGTAGTAAGTAGCCATTTAGAAATATCGAAACCATATAACAAATCCATCCCCAATTATATCGAACCGTCCTCGTGAAATTACCATATCAATCTTAATAAGTCGCCTATTTGCGAGATAGAATTTGCGATTACGACCATATATTTTCCAACATTTAACTACTTTTTAAACTTTTACAAATGTTCGTTAACAACACCCCTAGTTAGAATGGAAAAAAGATCACACTATGAAAACTCTCATCTTCATGAATGCCATTCGCGCTCGTCAAATAATATCATCAGAGATTCCCCATTTAGAACGTGATAATCTCAAAGTATTGTATAATATTTTCACGTTGTTGGGAATTTACTGCTTTCATACACAATCACTACTCAGTTTTATCTTCTGTTTTTTCAACTGTTGTCTTTTAGCAAATTTTTACATTTTCCTCTGTCGTACATACTTTCTCTAATCTCTTCATACATTCGCAAGATTTCTGATCGACTATAATAGCCTTATGTTTTCCAATATGTAATAACACATATAATTCAGTCTATATTTTTGTCGAGTCGTTGCACTTGCAGTTGTCACAGTCCATAATTCGTTCATAAAATGTTCTTTTTTGGTTTAAAACATGTTTGTTTCTAGTGTCTCTTCTTGTTTTATGATCTTTAATCAAAGAATGATGTTTCATAGTAATACACATTCCTGTCACAGTTCTTTAGACTGTCCTGATGCTTAACTCATATATGCATTGGTAACAGTGTATCACTGACTATGCCTTTGCATTTGCATACTCAACTATACAAGGGGTCCCTATCTACTCTTTTGCTTTTCTGAATTTTCGGAGTGCGATTATATCTCTCTACCTTATCCTCATGCTTCTTTAAAACATTTTCTCGTCTTGATATATGCAGCAACTGGCTTGCCGAGTAACACCTAGTATGCCTATAATTTGGATACTCGGCAAGACAAAACATGATAAAATCAAGCACTTGAATAAACTGTCTTTTTTGACTCGTGTGTTAATGGACTTGCTCATACACGGCACACGCAGTGTTCCCTCCTGCAGTGGCTCTCGCCAGCCTGCGGGCTTACTGATACAGCAACACAAAGTGCTAAAAGCATAAGACTTTTCAGTGCTCTTCATTGTACCACTATACATATGCTAATAATGTTGCACGGCAGCACATCTATACCATGGGCTTTAACATTGCCTCGGATAACTTTATGGAGAGCAGTTGCTGCTGCTGCTAGAATGATTCCCAAATTCTGAGAGTAATGAAGGCTTCTACCCAGTCACGTTTCTCACTTTCTTTCACTGGCAGACGGACATTTAAACAATGTTTACCTCGCACACGCATGCAACACAGACACACGAATTGTCACGTGCGTGCAACGACGACGACAATAACAGCAACAAATAACAGCAATCACAACAAAACCAGAAATAAGATATCCATACATACATGTGCATGCATGCTCTGAACATGAAAACTTCACTACAGTTCCAAACGCCTTCCTTCACGACAGCTACTGAATACACGCGCGGAAATTCAACAAGAACACAGCGAACATATATCATTATACATGAACTTTGATTACCTCGGGAGATTCACAAGTAAACTCGTTTTAAATTAATTGCTACAGTTAAACTCAGTTTAAACAATTTCTCCGATTGATTTCTCTGGATTCAGCTTTGTTACTGATGTTACAGATGTAGAACATTTCGTTGAAATGTTCCAGCTTTAGTTTGCCGTATTACGAGTGACATGTAATTATTTATGAAACTTTTCGTCCGTCGTATCATGTTACAGTGAGTTTCCTTATTTGCTTAGTCAGAGAAGTTCATCCTGAACTTCTTTCCAAAGATAATACGTAGCTGTATGATAAATTTTATTCTGTGTCTGCAAAATGTTTTCCATTGCCTATGATTTACACACACGTAAACAGACTGTACATAGACAAGGAAGTGCAAATATCGTATGAAAGCAATGTATATGTGATGCCAGAGCCCGTGGTTTGTGTTGGTGGTAATATGTTCATAGTGATACAAGGTGGCCTTGTGATGAAGCCACTTACCCCGAGTTTCTTTTACTTGTACATTTTATCGTCAAGATGCATTTGTGTTCAGTAGCCATGTGGTCGCTCTTCATTCAAGTCATTCGCTTCATGGATTTTTCCTTCCAGTCCGAAGTGCTCCTGATTAAAGGATTCTATGACATATGCAGCACGGTTTTATTCTTGTTTGTTGCTGAGGTGAACAATGGTACCAGATGACTGAAGCAGGGTACAACCAGGAGTGCTCGAAATGAGTATGTGGTGTACTGTACTCGTAACGGGGGGACCGCAGGCGACGCGTAAAACTGAACCAAAACAACGAAAGTAAAATGAGAAGTGGTTTTTAAAAAAGTCGCCGTGTATTTTAAAGGGACTCCTCATTAAATTTTACCGCCGTTGTTTTTGTTCAGAGGTTGTGGCGGACAAGGCACAAAGCTGGGAAGTCGGGTGTCCAGGAGTAGAAGACCCCATTCCCGCCACTGAGTAATAATTATGCGACATGGCGGGTTGGCTGGACAGACCGCAGACCAGACTGGGTGATGTGCATCAGGCAGGCTGTCTTACTACGAGGCAGACGTTCCCCTCTACCGCGGACGCCTCCCGAATTTTCCTGTGGGCTTGGGGTAAGAATAGACCCCCTGTGGGTTGGGGTAAGAATAGACCCCCTGTGGGCTTGGGGTAAGAAAAGCACCGCCGCATCTCCCTACACGGCTCGTAAGAGGGGAGTAAATAGTGAAATCGTGATTTGACTTGTTACTCTTCCACTGTACCAGTTCTTGTGATTGTTCTTAATCAATGGCCTTTCATAGCCTACAATGGGTAGTAGGCGAAAAACTCCATCATTAATTGATCATTCATTCAGACACCCCCCGGTGACACCTAATGGTGCGAATGCCATTAGTCGAGCTACAGGAGCAGGCCTAAAGCTTTATGACCACGGGTTCATGCTGGGGGGTGGGGAAGGGTGTGTAGCTTCTACACATATCTTGGGTATTCAATGTGTATGTATATGCTAAATAACGGATGATTAATTAAGGGACAATCTTGTGTCAACGTTGTTAAAGACACATACATATGTAAGAGGGTGAGAATATGATGTAGAAACTTGTCCAGACAACTGTAATTCAACTTCCATACATGTGTGCCTAGATGGTAACTGCAGAGATACGTGAGGAGGCGTGTTTCGCTCACTCTGTGGCTGCCGTAGAGATGTATGAGGTTCACGCAGCTCACACGTGGTTAAAGCGCCAGCTAGCATTTCAATCTGACCAGCCAGTATTTGCGTGTTTTGAGATCACACCAAAATTGAGAGTTTATTCATTTAATATATCATGCACTGCTTAGAAGTTTCGTTTGCGCTCGCTCACGCCCTCGTGATGGCTATTTAAAGCCCCTGCCTTAACAGCGCCAACACATGGGCAGAGATCAGAGACGAGATGAGACGAGAAGGAGAGAGATAGGACGAGAGACCAGAGACAAGAAGCAACGAGCGACAGTCAGGATGGCAGAGCGAAAGGTCACGGGAAGGTCATTCCGGTGTACAGCTATTATGCCTGCAATGCCCTGAATTGCCTTGTTACCATGAATAAAGACTGGAAAAGCTGACGCCAAGCCTTGCTTGTCTGCTGACCACTCGAGGAGTCAAGGAAGAGAGGCACACTGCCTCTACACTTCCTGCCAGCCCGACCAGCTCGACCCAGGGGTCGGTCCTGCGCCATGGGGTAGAGAGAATTCCAAACGCCTCTCTATAGCCCCACCCTGCGCCTAGGCCCACACCAAACAGGAACCCCTGTTTTACATACATCTGTTTGTACAAGGAACACGCTGAAAAGGGGTGGTGTCTGAAAGCGAACACTCGTCTGCAGTATGCGTTGGGAACATTTCCATCCAGGTATCTTTTTCTCCCCTCGGATAACAACAGTCCTGTTGAAATCTATTTTTTTCATTATTTCAAAGATATATTATTTAACTGAATTTGTCACCGAACAGAACCCTGACTTTGATTCCTTCCTGGCCCTTACCTGGAGGTTCCATTGCGCTGACAACTGACAGCTGGCCGTCGGGTATTCGGTTATCGTTGACACTCGCTGGAGTCTCGACGTAACTCTATACACAGGCTGTGCCTGAAATCGTGAAAGCCCCCTACAAACGACAGTCTACTATTCTACCCACGTCATGCCTGCTTTTGCGTCTTTTTGACACTCTCCATTAAATGTCACCATAGGCGAGGAGGGTTTACTTTCTGCGGTGCCTTGCCAGCAAGATGCCTATAAAGTAGTACCGATCTGGTTTTTGGAATTGTCCGCCTTTGATTTCAATAATTTAGGATTGGAGATTAAACATTATAGGGACGGGGTCATGCAGCACAAAACACTGCAGTCTTCGCCGCATTCTGAAGCTGGAACGAGAATTAGTATACTGAACATTGTTAAAGGACTCGGAATTCAAAATCGTAAGTATCATATCTGCATGGAGGATTATTTTCAATTTTTTTACATTCGTTCCAATGGTTGTCTCTGCGCTGCCCCTGAGATAATTCACGATACTTCTTTACTAAAAACTGTTATCCTCCCCAGACAAATTAGGCTAATGTATAACAATGTCCGCGTGGGCGCATAATGTCACCAGCATGCTCAGATACACTTCACCCAACATTTTCCAGTCGGTCTGCTGATATGAATCCAACAGATGGATGATACAATATAGCATTGTTTTTACTACGTTAGAGCCATTATTGGTTACAATATAATAGACTGAACAGCTGTTGTGACTCTGCATATAGAACGCCAGTGTAAACGCCCAGTTAGATAAGCTTTCTGTTCATACACAAACATGCACGCAGGCACTCGCGCACCAACTGTCACGCCAGCTTGTACACCTGTAAACCACATGTCGAAGTCGGCGAATTGGTTATTAACACTGAATGAGTCGAAGTCAGAAACATTCGGGGACACTGTACCCCAGCTTTGAAATCTCGGCCTTACAGTCACGTGACTCGCACGCCCGGGGAGTTATGCTAAGATCCGATCGCGTTAATGTATCTGCGTTTTGTGACAAACGTCTTGCTCGGCGGTACTGTACTCCATGCACCTTAACGGTCCGCGTGATTCGAGTGTAATCTAAGCTAAACGACGTTTATAAATGTCCGTTCTCGTGAGAAATGCCGAGATTTGAAACTGGGGTACAGTGTCCCCGAATGTATCCTATCCGACTTCGACCATTTCAGCATTATTAACTCTCTGCCAAGGAGGTTATGTTTTAACCTCGGTTGGTTCGATTGTTAGTAAGTTATTCGGCAAAATAACTCGAAAAGTTCACAAGGAATTATGATGACATTTGTTGCAGGGTCAGGGTTTCCCGGAAAATTGCATTAAACTTTTAAGGCTATCTGTCATTTTGTTTTGGAAGTTGAAGCATAAAGATAAATGCCATCACACATCACGAAGTTGATGACGTCAAACTATTGATGACGTCAAACTATTGATGACGCAGACGTATGCATTCCGCATTCAGAGACCTCCAGCGATACTAAGTTGAAGCGTCAGGCCTGCCTCACATAATACTCTGCCTGAATTGACTCTACAGGCCATGGAGAAGAAATTGTGGCTTCCTCGGCGGATGTTGGAACTCTTAGACTGCTGTCCATTTCATCTTCGTATCCTGTGTAATTCACAGATGGTTTATCCAAAGTCCACACTCACCCTGCTTTTGTAGCGATTCATCGACGATGCACTATTGCAAAATCGCGTGAAGTGTGGTCTAAGAACGGAAGTACTGGGGGATGATTGGGTGAGTACCGGGGGAGTTGGTTTTTTTTGGGGGGGAGGGGGGCGATGAGTTGCCGACGCGAAATTCGACACACCGAGAAGAGCTGTGCTGTCAGGAAAGAGTCACGTCAGGTGTCACGGCACGGATGTCAACGTCTCGTGCTGATGAAGCGTAAACACGCAGGACGTGTAATCCGCATGCACGTGAGCTCTCAAGTGAAGGTCAGTGCAGGTCAGGACAAATCCATGTACTCTACTGTTTGTCACTAAACACTGCCAGTTTACTCCGATACCCACAAACGACAAGATGATCATGATTGGTAATTTCACAGAACAGCGTTGTAAATTCTTGAGATTTTGTGGTCGCATTGTGGACGTTGGGGTCGATGAAATATGCAGTCATAATCTAGGTCAGAATCGTCAAGAAACTCCAATAATAACACCCGTTTCAAACCAGCTCTGTCGGACGACGCCATATTAGATAAATCCACTTCCGCCTCGCCTGCTGTTTGCCCGTTGCTAAGCCGCATCTCGCGCTCGCCAATCTCGCTGCGAGACACCTCGCGCGACTCGCCGCTTACAACACACGTCAGATCACGCGGTAGGGTTGAATTTAAACTGATTTGCAATGCAAATGTCAACTGTCATGTCACGTTGCGAACAGTCATCTCCACAGTCGTAAGAAAGACATCGAGATAGTCGTTAAGAATCGAGTGAGTCCTGCAAGCCGTAAATGATACGCAATGGTGTGTACGTCAAATAGATTACCATATCGGGTTTGAACTGCTTGCTCTACAGGCTGCTGCAGCACACAAGGTATCACGGACAACTTATGTCTGTCTGTGTATGGCAAAAGCTCGAGTGCCCTGCCATGGATTTCCTCTAAGACAGATCTTTTTATTCTTCCGATATTAACCTCACCACCCAAAATTCATGTTTTTCTTCATGTTTTAAATACATTTTATTTATTTTAAAAGAAATTCAATAAGACAAATGCTCAAGTTGATCAGCATTTCATCTATCACGTTATGTGTTCAATGTCTGCATGAAAAATGTGTTGACTCAGCTTTGTTTGTTAATTTGCCATTGCTGCTAGCATTAACCTCATGTGTTTAACCCTTTCAGGACAAACACAAAGCTGATGCACCAGGAGCATTCATGAATGTGCACGAAGTAATTGCTGTAAATTGAGAGATAAGAGGAAACGGAGAACACTTCATATTGTCAATGATACGATGAAACATGCGCTGCTCATTTGTGTCTCACATGTTGTTCTGAATTCAATTCTGTGGAACAAAAGCTACTGTGAGTTGGGGGTAAGAAAAGCTTCATCGCGACTTCCTAGACGGTTGGGAAACGGCGCATTACCAGGGAAATTGAGGCCTAACTTGCTCGTATTAGCGGTAAAAGGTAAAGGTATGGTTTTATGTAGCGACTCATCACCAATATCTGGGTCTCAACCCGCTTTACACTTACTCCTACTACAACGAGTTCGAGAGATTATGTAGTCGATGACCTTACAAAGCCTACAAAGGCTGGTGGGCCGTAACATTGTATTTATCTTCATCTTTCCAGTCACAAGATCGCCTGTAGCTGGGACGCCATCTGCGCAGTAAAGAGACCAAACGTCATCATTTCACTCGCGATGGAAGGTATAGCGCATTCTGTAAACCCGAGTCAGTAGTATTGACTCTGGCACAGTTCGCAATGAATGCGTAATAGGCTTGACCCTTGGCATTACAGCCTTGCGCCAAAAGTAGTTCGTTCTGATACTATTTTTCTCTCCACTTTTTACAGAAATCATTCAGATGTAAAAACTTGGTTCCATTTCAACACAAACATTTTATTGTATCGAATAAACGCTTGTTTGTTGTCTCAACAAGAGTAAGTTAAGAGTGTTGTGTGAAATAGTCTTAGAACTACTTTAACGGCGTATGTCAGTGAGCACATCGGCTATCCCACAAGCCTCTCGTGTGACCTCCGCTTGCATAAATTGGCCAAAAACCTTCCATCACGTGATGTGAACTGTGCTAGAGATACTTTTGCCGGTAGGCGAAATCTCTAGTTTACTAGAGTGGGTATAACGTCCTGGGAGGTCGTATTTAGATGGCCTTGGTTTAGAGCATGACTCTGCTCATCCTTGACCCCACGGAGAGGTCATGACTTCGCCCTCAACCTGATGTGGTTTCTTGTCAAAAGTGCGTCCAGCGTGCCGCAACAGACATTACCGCGCGGAACGTAACTACCGGCAGTTAAAGCCGCAGGAAGTTTCCATTTCTTTTACGACAAACCATGGAGCACTTCCAGACACGAGCATTGTTACAACCACGTTATAATGGGGTGGAGCTCCTCAACGTTTTCCGATGATTCTTTCTGGGATAATCTTAAAAGGAAGGAGAGGCTTCATTGAGTGATTTAAGTGTCTTCCTGCTATGCATTAGTCTTTTCTCTTAATTGTCAAAACAGATATTGAAAATGTTCGTGTTTGCTGACAACTGTATGTGAGAGTGGATTTCATTGTAAGGATGAACATCTTCTCTGACCTCGGGGTGTGACTCATGAAACCTGTTTGATCTGTTTGAAGGTTTTGGCTACTTGGCCGCAGGTCCCACTATACAATAACACCTTCTCGTGAACAGAAAATATATTTTCAAATTAGCTAATTTCTTTATGAAGATCTTTGATAAAGTCACAAGTCCAACCGCAAATTCCACATGGCACCACAGTGGTTCCCATTGAGCCTTACCCCTTCAGTCACTCAAACCATCATAGAAATTTGTTTGTTTCGCTTCCTGATTGAAAGCAGTGCTTTTCCCACCAAAGCAATTAACTACATGTGATTAATATACCATAATTGCTATTCATCTAAGTGACTGAAATAGCATAGGCAATGGTCATAACTTACTGGGGGGGGGGGGGGATATATAGAAATAATTGCTCTCGTGGAGCCGAAGTTTCCGTATCCAGACCTTTGAGAGTCTTTGCTGTTGAGTGCATGCATTTGTAATGGAAGCTTACAGGGCAAGACTATGGATTTCTATTCAGGTTCTTTTCATCTGCATTGTCTGAGATGTGT
This sequence comes from Theodoxus fluviatilis, assembly GCA_034096865.1. Classification (NCBI taxonomy): domain Eukaryota; kingdom Metazoa; phylum Mollusca; class Gastropoda; order Cycloneritida; family Neritidae; genus Theodoxus; species Theodoxus fluviatilis. Next base: position 108,029 of record JAWQFJ010001498.1, on the reverse strand, counting down.
GGCTTTCCATACACACGCTTTATAAACTGGCCCATTGTGCTGGGTTCATATGCATCGGTAGCAAAGCAGAGAAAAACTTGTGCAATGTTATCACGAACCTGTTTGTCTTGTCGCTCCCAAAAGACAAGCTAGCATTCGGCTGCAGCTACGCTCCTGCCCCTGTGGTTTAAAATGACGTCGCTAAAAAGAAACAGCGGGTGTCATTGCTGTGGTCTGTGTGTCGAGTGTCTGTGCTAGTCTCTGACGTCGCGTAGGAGTGGTTGTGTGTTTGTGTGTCTTTGTGTTGGGTGTCTGTCGGTATTTGGATGGATTTTTTCTGTTTCTACTTGTTTCTCTCTTATAGTGCGGACATAGTTATACATTCACGTGTTTGCGTGTGTCTAGCTACTACAAGTTGTTTCTTATTTGTTGGCTTGCGTGCTCGCGT
>JAWQFJ010001498.1:85102-102602 GCA_034096865.1 Theodoxus fluviatilis | reverse complement strand
AAGATAGGCCTACGGTAATAGAGGCAAACAAGACATCCACCACGTTACTTATGCAGGAAAAGACTCCTTGATGCTAGCCAAGGGATATGGAAGCAAACATTCGATGGGATTATTGCTCACTGAGCCGGCACTTACTGGTAGTACATCAGCTGGGTTAAATCTAGAAAAAGAGCTGTAGCTCTTTCGTGCCGTATACATGTACTGAAGACTCCGGCCAAGATTGTAAAGCCCTAGGAGATTTCCTTGGACCATTTGCGTTTGCGTCCTTGAAAATGCGCTACCGTCATCAGACTTGCGGTCATTACTTGTGTGGTAGGTTTTAGCAGAATACGTGAGGAGGAGTAGCAGCCAAAAAAGACTTGAATGTCAGGGCTTTGGGGATGGGAGTAGAGAAAGGGGAGGGGTGGGGGGTTGGCGTGTGTGTGTGTGTGTGTGTGTATGTGTGTGTGTGTGTGTGTGTGTGTGTGTGAGTGTGTGTGTGAGTGTGTGTGTGTGTGTGTGTGTGTGTGTATTTGTGTGTGTGTGAGTGTGTGTGAGAGTGTGTGTGTGTGTGTGTGAGGAGGGAGAAATTTGGTTGATATGAGAACACTAATCTCTAAAAAAGTATTGAGTCTCATTGCAGATGTATACTCGCAATCTTCTCAGTTTATACGCAAGCAGGCACGTTAGCACACACGCATGCATGCACACACACACACACACACACACACACACACACACACACACACACAAACACCCCACATACACATAAAACAAATATGCACGCACTCACGCATGCTCACATAGCAAGCACACAAACACACACTCATACATACTCGCGCGCGCGCAAACGCGCGCGCACACACACACACACACACACACTCACACACACATTTATTATTATCCACACATGCATAAAAACGCTAGCGCGCACACACACACAAAGGCACACGCACACACGCACACACACGCACACACACACACACACTTAAATATCCACACACGCATAAACACACACACGCGCGCGCGCGCACACACGCACACGCACACATTCCCTCATACGTTTTCATTCTAAGTATTCGTTTGAAAGACAACCAGTCTCCGGCGAAATATAATCAAAGTCGTTAACGTCTAACTGCGCATCAAACAGTCCTTTAAACTTCCTTTACTGTCACTTGTTCGTGTCTCCAGGCTGCCACACGTGAAATACACTTCCAAGGGGCCAATCTTTCATATGCAGGCTGAATAGATGCATCGTGTCAAAAGTCTGGGGAAATCTCGGTCAAAACATCTACATATGTGACTCACCATGACACATCGTATGTATCACACTTGCAAATATATTTCTTTAGGCAGCGCCGGAAAATAAATTCAAAGAGAGGCGGTACAGTGTCGAGGCGTAAGGGAAGTGCCATGTATGACGCCTGTTCATGAATAGTAAACAAGGAAGTTGCAATGAGGGAAATTGAGGCTAGATGTCGACAACAACTGACACACTGTCGGCGTCGTTAATTCTAGGAGCTGTTTGAAAATCAGTTTGTTATACTTTCATTCTATCGCGTTTAGTCCAGTAGTTCGTTGACAGAATGTAAGCAGACGCAAAGTCCTCTCAATGTAACTTTATCTTACCTGGTTTTGCTCGACTTCTAAATCATTGATATCAGGTCTTAACGACAAAATATAGTCCCTTTTTCCTCAGGTTATCTATTTATCTGCTTTCAATTGCCACTGACTGATGTGTTGGAGTAGTTCCCCAAATCCAACAGCTGTGGGTGCTATATTCAAGTAACACATTTACCAGAGAATTTATCGTTCACGAAACGTGTGTGTGTGTGTGTGTGTGTGTGTGTGTGTGCGCGCGAGCGCGCGTGTATACGTGCGTGCGTGACATAATGCGGTCGAGATGTACTGAATTTAATCAATCTGCTTTCCCAGTTTCTCCTCTAATTGTATTTACTTTAAGACAAAATGCTTGAGGCAGAGTGGAAAGTATGCATCTTATCTGAATTTGCACTCTCACAAGTTCCTCACCGACAGCCAACAGAAACTCTAAGTACTGGACTTTGTCTTTACAGTGCTGCTCTTTCAAGAGACAAAGAAAGTTTCCGGTGGAATACGTTTAGCAAATAAAATTCTATTGACAGAGTTTCCCTTTATTCAACAGTTGTGTAGACCACACATGCGTTTTGAAACCATCATTGCATCGACACAGAGCTGAGCAATGCAAGTGTCATCGTTTACGGAGCATCTTTTCCATTTTGAATATCTCTTGCCCTGATCCTTTCTGGCGTGAGTCCGGGGGCGCGTTACTTTAGCCCACCTAGATGGCGAATAATAGGCCGATGTCAGCATGTGTCAAACATTTGACTGCCTTCACATCTGCTTTCATCAGGTTGACACATGCTGACACCGGCCTTTACATCTGATTTCATCTTGTTGACAATTGCTGACACCGGCCTTTACATCTGATTTCATCTTGTTGACACATGTTGACACCGGCCTTTACATGTGATTTCATCTTGTTGACACATGTTGACACCGGCCTTTACATCTGATTTCATCTTGTTGACACATGTTGACACCGGCCTCTTCCTCGCAAAATCTTGCAAGTTTCCTAGCGTAAGCAACGCGCCCCAAGATTTAACTAACCAAAGTGCGTTGTCACGAAAAAAATAACAGTCTTTAGATGCTCCTGCTGCGAAAGTCGTTTTACGCCAGGATGCCCCAGAATTTGTGAAGGCGGTGCAAATTTGCGCGGCTCAATTTTTTGGGTGTTATAGGACGAAGTGCTTCGGGCCAACTCATGCATAATTCACGTCACAGTGGTAGCTTTGATAGGAAACTGTGACTTATGTTTGTTTGTAAGTAAAAGAGAAAATTAGATATTTCTGGCAGGCTCTTTGTGTGTGTATGTCTCCTGTCACTATTCGTGGTCGTCTCGTGTATGCTCCTTGTCAGTGACCACTGTACGCACACATGCCCTGGGCTGAATTCTGGCCTGAGTCGAATTTCTTGAGCATGCTGCACCTCTCCCCAAAAGAAAGCGTTGGAAAACGTCTGGTAATGGTGTTTTTTTGGGGTGACAAAACGGGTGTCTCGCAGGCTGATTTATGAACAATTCGTGGTAAAAGCAGTGCATTAAATGAGTTTCTAGCATCGCATTATATCCCCCTCAGCACCACATTCCCACTCAAGCGGAATTACTCAGGTTTCAAAACCAAAACCAACACCTAAAATGAGGATGGGAAAGAAAAGGTTTTTGGTTTAATCCTGAGAGATGAAGAACCGAAAGTTGCTCTTCAAGTTTCCTGATAAATGTTGTCTTAGTTTTCAAATGTTTCAACACACATTTTCAGTGCAGAGAGTCGTCTTGACCGTCAAAACATTATTTTTCCAACTTACTGTAACAAGAACACAGTTTACCACGATGCATTAGTGTGTGCAAGGTCCTAGGTAACCAGGACGTAGTAGACTCCGTATGATGATGATGATGATGATGATGATGATGATGATGATGATGATTATGATGATGATGATGATTATGATGATGATGGTGATGATGATCTCCTCCTCCTCCTCCTCCTCCTCCTCCTCCTCCTCCTCCTCCTCCTCCTCCTCCTCCTCCTCCTCCTCCTCCTCCACCTCCTCCTCTTCCTCCTCCTCCTCCTCCTCCTCCTCCTCCTCCTCCTCCTCCTCCTCCTCCTCCTCCTCCTCCTCCTCCTCCTCCTCCTCCTCCTCCTCCTCCTCATCATCATCATCATCATCATCATCATCATCACCACCACCACCACCACCACCAAAATCGACAGTTTTCTGAAATCTATTGCAATATGGCTGTTAAAACGAAACAAATGGAATTTGGCTATTCTTTATGGCGATGCTACAGGAAAAACATGACAAACAAATAATCTGATTTTTCAGAGAACATTTCCTTGCTCTGCACACCAACAGATGTTCCTTCAATCTCGGAAACGTTGCGTCGTTCATCCGCCATCTTGCTGCCCATCCCGGCCTGCACGACTCCAGGGAAGTGGTGGTCCTTTTTAGCAGCTCTTCTCTGTTTGGAGATCACATTTCGACAGCTTGCCAAACAATTGGTCGCCACCACTTCCGTCCCCGCCGACTATTCTCTGTTCTCGGTTTTCAAAGGAAGATTACGCAGGATTTTATGCGCAGCTGTGCTTTTCTGGAGGCAAATTGGACTTTGGTTTATTACCCACCCAGTGGAAACGTGATATCATTGAACGCCAAATCGATTAGGGGTGGATAAGGAGAAACAAAAACACGTACGCAAGAAAAGGTGTATCCCTTCCATCCTTTGATTTGACAGAAGTTCTCTTTTTGCGTCTCCTTAGATGATCAAAAAGTTGTTGAAAGGGCAAGAAAATATAAAAGGTTGTCGAATGTCATATAATACCCTTCAGCGTGGTGTGATGTCAGACGCATGATTATACGGACAGGAATAAAACACGAACGTTTTAGTGCACTGTTACTCATTTGAAGGTAAGAGTGTAGTACAGCATTAGAAGATGAAAGTGAAGCACAACATTTGAAGGTGAGAGTGAAGTACAGCATCTGAAGGTGACAGAGAAGTACAGCATTTGAAGGTGATAGTGAAGTACAGCATTTGAATTTGTAGGTGACAGTGAAGTACAGCATTTGAATTTTGAAGGTGACAGTGAAGTACAGCATCTGAAGGTGATAGTAAAGTACAGCATCTAAAGGTGATAGTGAAGTACAGCATATGAAGGTGATAGGGAAGTACAGCATCTGAAGGTGATAGTAAAGTACAGCATCTGAAGGTGATAGTGAAGTACAGCATATGAAGGTGACAGTGAAGTACAGCATTTGAAGGTGATAGTGAAGTACAGCATATGAAGGTAATAGGGAAGTACAGCATCTGAAGGTGATAGTGAAGTACAGCATCTGAAGGTGATAGTGAAGTACAGCATCTGAAGGTGATAGTGAAGTACAGCATCTGAAGGTGATAGTGAAGTACAGCATATGAAGGTGATAGGGAAGTACAGCATCTGAAGATGAGAGTGAAGTACAGCATCTGAAGGTGATAGTGAAGTACAGCATATGAAGGTGACAGTGAAGTACAGCATCTGAAGGTGATAGTGAAGTACAGCATATGAAGGTGACAGTGAAGTACAGCATCTGAAGGTGATAGTGAAGTACAGCATCTGAAGGTGATAGTGAAGTACAGCATATGAAGGTGACAGTGAAGTACAGCATCTGAAGGTGATAGTGAAGTACAGCGTCTGAAGGTGATAGTGAAGTACAGCATATGAAGGTGACAGAGAATTACCTCATTTGAAGGTGAGAGTGAAGTACAGCATTTGAAGGTGAGAGTGAAGTACAGCATTTGAAAGTGAGAGTGAAGTACAGCATATGAAAGTGAGAGTGAAGTACAGCATATGAAAGTGAGAGTGAAGTACAGCATATGAAAGTGAGAGTGAAGTACAGCATATGAAAGTGAGAGTGAAGTACAGCATATGAAAGTGAGAGTGAAGTACAGCATTTGAAGGAGAGAGTGAAGTACAGCATTTGAAGGTGAGAGTGATGTACAGCATTTGAAGGTAAGAGTGAAGTACAGCATCTGAAGGTGATAGTGAAGTACAGCATCTGAAGGTGATAGTGAAGTACAGCATTTGAAGGTGATAGAGAAGTACAGCATTTGAAGGAGAGAGTGAAGTACAGCATATGAAAGTGAGAGTGAAGTACAGCATTTGAAGGAGAGAGTGAAGTACAGCATTTGAAGGTGAGAGTGATGTACAGCATTTGAAGGTAAGAGTGAAGTACAGCATCTGAAGGTGATAGTGAAGTACAGCATCTGAAGGTGATAGTGAAGTACAGCATTTGAAGGTGATAGTGAAGTACAACATTTGAAGGTGAGAGTGAAGTACAGCATTTGACGGTAAGAGTGAAGTACAGCACCTGAAGGTGATAGTGAAGTACAGCATCTGAAGGTGATAGTGAAGTACAGCATTTGAGGGGGAAAGTGAAGTACAGCATTTGAAGGTGAGAGTGAAGTACAGCATTTGATGGTGGGAGTGAAGTACAACATTTGAAGGTGAGAGTGAAGTACAGCATTTGACGGTAAGAGTGAAGTACATCATCTGAAGGTGATAGTGAAGTACAGCATCTGAAGGTGATAGTGAAGTACAGCATTTGAGGGGGAAAGTGAAGTACAGCATTTGAAGGTGAGAGTGAAGTACAGCATTTGATGGTGGGAGTGAAGTACAACATTTGAAGGTGAGAGTGAAGTACAGCATTTGACGGTAAGAGTGAAGTACAGCATCTGAAGGTGATAGTGAAGTACAGCGTCTGAAGGTGATAGTGAAGTACAGCATATGAAGGGGACAGAGAATTACCTCATTTGAAGGTGAGAGTGAAGTACAGCATCTGAAGGTGAGAGTGAAGTACAGCATTGGAAAGTGAGAGCAATGACTTACCAGTCACTGATGCGTCGTGGATTTCGTCTGCTGTGAAGCGACAAGTGGATTGATAGAGCTCACTCGAAACCAACTACTGGATTTTCGACTTTCCTGGTGCAAGCTAGGAGAACCATCGTTTCTGTTGATGATACCTGTGAAAGATCGGCAATAAGAGCAGAAGGAAGGAGAGGGCGGGCATGGGAACTGAGCCAGGATGGAGTTATGAACAATGAAATGTTTTCACATTTCCGTATATAGGGTCATTTTTTAATCCTATCCATGTTCCTAAAATAAAATGCACCTCTACACGTTTCTTTGTGTAGGTTTTTCCTCATTGTTTTTTTTTGTTGTCTTCTGCAATCTGGGCGAGGAAAATTTCCGTTTTGTGGCAATGAATCTTCTTCTTCGGTTTATAATCGTCTTGATGGTGTGGTGCTCTGTGCAATCTTCTCTATGGGCTCCATAATGGCTGACGATTCCCACACCTGAATGCACACGCCCGGAGACAGTGTGTGGATTGGAATGCCGCTTCCGCTCAGGTAGGTGGTGATGCCTGTCTGCGTTCCCTAACACTGATGACATGGTCTCGCCAGCTGTTCTGGAAGGCTAAAGTTCCCAGTTTTGTTAAAGCTCGACCAGTCCTGACGATTCTAAGCTCACATCTCCAGCTCCCTGGCGAGGATTCCACAGTGCTTGAGGCTGATTTTGATAGGATCGCAGACTTCAGGGGCTCCCGAGAAACGCTACAAAGACGGCAATGAATAAAGTATCTGCATATGTATAATATACACACACAAATGCACGCACACACGCACGCACACACTCACACACCCACACACCCACTCACACACACACACACACACACACACACACACACACACACATATATATATATATATATATATATATATATATATATATATATATAAAGCTTAATTAACTACGAGAAAATTGTACAAAATACACGTGGTGAGACCCAGGATGAAGAGATGGTATTCTTCGTGTGAAAAATTGACATGATGGTGTAAAGTCATACCATGGATTTTCAGGGAGCCCAAGCATGTAGCTGTTATATATTTCAGACAAGTTTACATGTCTTGTATCAAATCGAGCATCTTCAATTCATGTCTTGATCACCGAAGAATTGACTGCCATACGCTTTATCGAACAACAAAAGTCTATGATGACCGTGACAAAGAAGTAGAAAAGCCTAACTTGTTATGTTCACATTAAGCATTTGGTATTTTGCAAACATAATTTCGTCAAAAATAATGTGGGATAGATGAGGACTCGATTTAACGATCAGATGAGAACAGGATGTCACAATTAAAGAGCAAAGGTGAGGAGTGATTATCAGAAGAGTTGCAGCAACAGAAGAGAATCAAGCAAGGGAACTAAAACGTAGAAATCAGAGCAGGGAGTCCTTTTACGGTTTTAAATTTTCCGTTGCCATATTCCATCGCAATAGACGAGTTCAGAAACAAAAACTATATTTACAAAACACTTTACGGTGTCACAAGGAACTGGTGTTGTGTAACAACTTGTGTAAACATATCTTAATAATCCAAGCAGAGTTACTTCCCTTTAATGCAGATCAGAAAGTCCCCGCGGGGATGCGTGGTTCGCACTGTAAGTAGCGGAAAGAAATGTCTAATCATTTATCTTCACATATTATTAAGTGTGGTGGCTTTGTTATGCGTCAAAGATAGGCTTACTTCGGCCACTTTAAAATTGTACATGGTCCCAATACTCCCTAATAATATGTTTCCTCCTAAACAAATGAGCTAACCGTAAACAAATCAATGACAATACACCCTAATCTTTTGGCAGGGGAAAAAAACACATTGAAGACTCCATAAAATTCGGGTTTAAATCTGTGTTTCAAGGCGTTGATGACACCGTTTTTGAATTATCGAAGGAGTCTGTTGCCGTCTGTGTAACAACAGAAGCCAAGACAGGAGAGGAACAGGGACCTCATGGCAGGAGGTCAGAGAAGAACAGACGTGCCATTCTTGGAAGCCATAATGCAAAGTCTCCTTGCATCAAAAGTGCACGAGTACAGACACTGTCTTACGTATGGAGCGTCTGTTGTCTTGTTTCTTGGGTCATTCTGCATCGACTGAGTCCCACACACTCACGCTCTCCAGTTTAATTACCGGCAGACATTAGGTAGGACCCAATAGTGACCCCCCACCCGTTCCTTGTGATTACAGAAAGAGAACCGATCGATAGCTTCGGATTACTTGGTCGCATGCACGGATGGATGGATGGAAGGACGAAGGGACGGACGGACCGACGGACCGACGGACGGACCGACGGACGGACGGATGAATGAATGAATAAATGCAGTTTTGCGACCCGTCAGCCTTTGTAGGCTATGCAAGTCCATTGACTACAAACTCACTGGAGTTGGTCATGGCAAGAGCATGTAAAGTCTCGATTTTCCCCTAGTCATTCGTGTTTTTCGAATCACGTAGGGAGACGCAGTGGATGCATTCTTACTCCCGACCCACGCATAGAACGCATGACAAGACCTTGGAGCCTGCACCTGGAGAGCCGTCGGAGGTGCGTTCTGCGGAGGGTAGCCATTCCTATCAATAGCTACAAAAAAACGCTCAGAACTAAGCGTTGAGTGCGAGCGTTTACACCGGCGGGTTCGAGTGGAAGAAAAAAACTAAGGACTTTACGACAGGGCTCCTCTCTGAACTATTCGATTATTTTTCATAGGTGTCGCTACCGTTTTGGGGCAGTTCGGTTCAACCCTAAAGTAAGGGAGGCTATCACTCCACACTCCGTAGAGGACATTGATGCTCCTGCCCGGAAGGGCGATAGTTCCGAACACAGACAGGAGTAGACAGCCAGAGAATCGAAAACCCCTTGGCCTCAGTGCACTGCTTTCCCTGAGAAGACTTGGAGGAGGAAGACGAGAGCTCATACTGTACATGTCGTTCAGGGAACCTTTTGGAGAATCTTTCTCTCCCACGTGACGGATTGCTCTTGTACACAGTACACAGTACACAGTACACAGTAATTTATTGCGCCAAGTGACATCATTAAAAAAACGAGCACGAGGAAAACTAAGTGATGAAGGCTAAAAAGAAACAAAACAAAAAGCCAAACACACGCATCGCTTACACACCCTAACACGCCGTTTATGCAAAAAACATGGACATTTCCCGATGTACCTCACTCACGACACACACGCAGCTGCACACAGACAAGAGATAAGACTGCACCTGAAACCAAAGGATTAACTGGTAAATGGGGCAATATACAATGAACAATTAAAGTTACTATTTAAGAACTGTTGACAAAAGAGGAACAAACTAAGATGATACACCCACCCACCCACCCCCCTTTTAAGTGACAATAAATAATACATATGAACAGAGACAAGACCACTAAGACGTACCCCCCCACCCACCCCACCCCCATCCCACCCCCCGTCACCACACAAAAGAATACAATAGAACAATACAAAAACAACCCTGCGCAACTACAAGAAGACCAACCCTTCCCCACCCCCCACCCCCTCCCCCACCCCACCCCCCACCCCCAACCACACTCAGAAGCAGTCCATATAACCCAGAGGAAGCACAAAAGAGAAAGTGGCACTGTCATAGATGTGGAAAAGTGTGTGCACACCGCCGAGCATGAGCATCGGTGTTTTACGAGGTCTTTCTGTTGGTAGATATCAGGAAGACGTACTCTTGCTCAGACCTTCAGCTGTATGCACGCGAAAGAACGAGTTTTTACTCGCATCATACTTATTCGGTGATCAGTTAAATGAAATGGTCGAGCATTAAAGGGACGAAGAATATCTCTATAGACAGAGACCATTTTAATTACGGTAACGAAACGTATGCAACATCACATGCCTGCTGTAATAGAGAAGTAGGGAAAGAAGTTTCAACAGAGCAAATGGCTGGTAGAAGTTTCTAACGGGCCCTTGCAAATAAACAGTAGAAACAGATCATAGGAGAGACAATTAAGTATTCAACGCTTGTACACCACTGAGCGTACAAAGGGAAACAACTCTTTTAGACTTCTTGACCGACCGAGGCAGTGAGTAGCAGAGAGGCAGTAGCACTACATGACCTCAGCCCTGGTCAGATTAGCGCAGAATCAGACACAATTACGATAGCATTGCGTGAGAGAATGTTTAAGGTGTCACAGAGATGTCTGAGGAAAGAAATTCTAACTGTGATATCTTGGGAGACTTCATTCAATGTTGCCACCAATATACTGAGTTTATTCTTACCTAGTGCAATAACCTTACTCAAATCAACGACGTTAGTCAAACCTTTTGCCTAGGTTAAATTATCATCAATGTATGTGTTATGTACAGGGATTCATAATCTGCATGAAGTACATCGAGTTGCCAGACACTTCTCTGGTGCAAAACGCAATCACATGTTGCTGAATCTCGTCGAAGCATGAACCTGCCTTTCTTCGTCTAAATGAGATCCCATTCCACTCGACACTTACGCGCATGGCCATCGAAAATGACCACGGTGAACTTTCGGTGAGTTTCTGCGTCGTCTGGCCCTTCACCGATCAATGACACCGCAGGAGATGCACACAGTAAGACATCGATGACCCTGTCCGATATGCACTAGTGTGAGGATCATATGCATATAACACCGTGCAATGCATTAGTATCAATTCGCGGAACACAGTGTCCGGTTGCTGTCTATATGATCACTCTGTCTTCCATCTCCGTCGCACTTCCACCCATTCTCGCTGTTTCGCCACTGCACTTCGATGCGTGCCGCTCGCGGTGGATAAGACTCTGCTGTGCAGGCTAGTAGGTACTGCTAGACAAGGAAAAAACAAAACAAAACAGGAAACAAAACAGCAAACAAAAACAAAAACCATAGCAAAGCACTGACACAGCAAAAGCTGCCACGCCACCACAAAGGAGTAACTTGCAGTAGTGTGTGTGTAGTGCATATGTGTGTATTGCGTGTGTGTGTGTGGAGTGCGTGTTCGCATGTGTGTGTGTGTGTGTGTGTGTGTGTGTGTGTGTGTGTGTGTGTTGCGTGTGTGTGTGTGTGTGTGTTGCGTGTGTGTGTGTGTATGTGTGTGTGTGTGTGTGCATGTGCGTGTGTGTGTGTGCGTGTGTGTGTGTGTGTGTGTGTGTGTGTGTGTGTGTGTGTGTGTGTGTTGCGTGTGTGTGTGTGTGTTGCGTGTGTGTATGTGTGTGTGTGTGTGTGCATGTGCGTGTGTGTGTGTGCGTGTGTGTGTGTGTAGTATGTGCGTGTGCGTTTGTGTGTGTGTGTTTCGTGTGTAAGTGTGTGTGTGTGTTGCATGTGTGTATGTGTGTGTTTGTGTGTATGTTTGTGTGTGTGTGTGTGTGTGTGGTGTGTGTGTCTGTGTGTGTTTGAATGTGTGTGTGTGTGTGTGTGTGTGTGTGTGTGTGTGTGTGTGTGTGTTTGTGTGTGTGTGTGAGTGTGTGTGTGTGTTTGTGTATTGCATGTGTGTATGTGTGTGTTTGTGTTTGTGTGTATGTGTGTGTGTGTGTGTGTGTGTGTGTGTGTGTGTGTGGTGTGTGTGTGATGTGTGTGCGTTTAGTGCGTGCGTGTGTGTTTGTGTGTGTGTGATGCGCGCGCGCGCGTGTGTGTGTGTGCGTGCGTGCGTGCTTGCGTGCGAGCATACTAACATGTGTGCCAACGTGCGTGCGTGTGTGCCTGTGTGTGTGATGCGCGCGCGCGCGCGCGTGCGTGCGTGCTTGCGTGCGAGCATACTAACATGTGTGCCATCATGCGTGCATCCGTGCCTGCGTGTGCATGCGTGCTTACGTGCGCGTAAATGTGACATGTTTATCACCAAATGAGAAACCTGAAAAGAAGTTACAGAGATAACACCAACCATTGATTTTTAAAAAAACACTCTCCTTTCTCTCAGCGGTGCAGGGCGGTGCAACTTCATAGCGGACATTTCCACGGCGAAGCATGTTTACAAGAGACATGGGTAAAGGCAGTTCGATTCTCGATAGCTCAGCTTTCTTCTGCTCGATGAGGAGGCAGTGGCTCTGTCCAGGAGCAGCAGACTCGGTCTGTCTGGCCTTTCTGAACACAAAGAGAGAGCAGATTCTACTCGTGGACTCAGTCGTGCTGGATATGTCTGGCGCTGCATGGTCTGCTGCTGCTATTGTGTGGAACAGGCTTTTCTTTCTTCGCTTTCCCTGTCCTCCTGCCTCGCTTTCTCTCGTGCCACAGTCCCTGGGCTGCCCGCATTGATCAGTGCGGCCTTATCATAACAGAGAGATCGATAACCACCACAAACGCCCGCCTATTAGCTGGCCCACAGCAGTCTGGGCGATCGACGTGATCCGGTCCAAAACTACTCCCAGAAACAAGGCATGCAGTCTGCACAAGGTCGAGGCTTTTGTTTGAGTGTGATCGGGTTTTCCATGAATATATCATCACGCAGTGTTGCAACTGTCGTGTATTGGCAATTAAAGTCGGGTTTATGTACAGGTGAATGTAATGAGGGAAAACACAGCGTGGTGGTAGGTAAAGAGAATCTAAGAGACAAGGTGACAATGTCTTTGGTATGCAGTGGCCGAACGCCTGTCAATCATCATTTATCCATAAATATTTTGGCATTTATTCGATGTTCATCCTATATTCCAAGTGCTTTCATTACTCTGCTATTAGAAGGTCTTCTTCCGAGAGTTTTATGTTAACAAATTTAATACAAAATTGATGTTATAACTACAAGGACTCCTTCCATTACTGACACTTTTCTTTCAGTCATTCTTATGCAAATCAGCATGATGACATGGGAAATTAATTTCTACTGCAATGGACAAGGTTGACCACTCGTCCCTATATATATTTCTACCTGTCAAACCATGGCATACTTATTCATATTTCGGTGCTGCATTTCGTCCTAATGAAGAAAATACGGAGACGAGACCGCAGTTAGTGTGTGTTTGTCGTAGGTGCGGTCATGGACACTTTCTGTGAACAGAAGTATGTGCATGTGTGCATGTGTGTGTGAGTGTGTGTGTGTGTGTGCGTGCGTGCGTGTATGTGTGTATGCGTGCGTGTGCGTGTGTGCGTGTGTGTGTGTGTGCGTGTGCGTGTGCGTGTGCGTGTGCGTGTGTGTGTGCGTGTGTGTGTGCCTGTGTGTTATGTTTGTGTGCCTGTGTGTTTTGTGTGTGTGTGTGTGTGTGTGTCTGAGTCTGTGTCTGTGTGTGTGCGTTCGTGGCTGCGAGTGTGTGCGTGCGTGACTGCGAGTGTGTTTGTGTGTGCGCGCGCGCGCGTGTGTGTGCGTGTGCGCGCGCGCGTGTGTGTGTATGCGCGCGCGTATGTGTGCGTGCGTTGCGTCTCAAAAGCACAAAACACTGTAGATGCAGGATATATCCCAACATGACTACATAGATGTACAAGGGATGTGCAAGCTGGGTAAACACATTTCAAGCTCATACGAAGAAGGACTTTCTCGAGCGAGAGAAATAACAACTATATCAAATATCTTATATAATAATGACTCATTGATCAAAGACATCTAGCAGTGATAAAGGTCTTTGATTGTTTTTCTAACGTTAATTTTTGAAGATAAAAGTAATTAGCGTAATCGTTTCTTTCATTAACGTTATCAAAAATTCTTCAACGATATCAGAAGGGATTAATCGTTGTATTGATTTAGTCATGAATTCATCATTGCAAATGGCTAGGCAAACGAAACAAGTAAACAAAAACTTAGGAGTTCTTTCTATTTCATCGGGCGCCTCTTAGCATTCAAGCGGAAGAGTCCAAGCACTGTGAGCGTGGAGTGCCATGGTGATGTGAAGACTGCCGTTAGCAACAAGACCAAGGCACGCCCACCTCTACAAAGTTCAGTCTAAATTAACACGCCATGACAAACGATACGCAATTAGCGGGTCATGTTTCCTTAGGCAACCCTTACAAAAAATGGTTGACCGATTGAATAAAGGCGTGTTTCAAAGAGTTGCCGAGATTGTTTTTCTTCGGCAATATCGTTAAATGGGCGCGCCATGGATCTTAGCAAATATCTTCGCAAACGTCATCAATCATTTGCCTCTCGAAAAAAGGTGGAACCAATCGATGCATGGGCGTTTCAATAATCATGCATGGGACCCCACTTATTAGCCTGCGATGATAAATTCATGAAATCAATATCACGCCTTGATCAGTCTACTCAAGTGTGTGCCGAGTCCACAAGAAGAGAGCAGATTGGGGTTGTGAATAGTTTACGATCGAAATCTTGTCTTGAACACTCCCATTGATTTCTTGGTGAGTTTCTCACGACTTCGCCGGGGCGGAGCAGACGACAGTTTTGTCGCCAGGCAGGGCAGGCGGGACCATAGAGTCGTCCTCCCTTCGATCCTGAGCAGCGCAGGGGTGCGGAGTGATCTAAAAATAGGCCTCCGCCGAATCTCATCAGTGGGCGAGTGAGCGTGTCGCGTCGTCAAGGCAGGGACAGGCGGGCGACCTGTGCTCGCTGTTTAGTGTAGGCTCGGAGAGCTTTTCCCTCCTTCCAAATTCACCTGGCAACTCTGTCCGTGTCTCCTTGGCAGGTGTTGTACCTGCCTTTCTGGGTTCCATCTGGACGCTCACCGGATATCGCGGGGGACATACCTGGAACATGTTTTGTCCCGCCTGCAGTTAGGCTGTGGGTGCGTGAGGTCCCACCATCAACAAGCTAGCGTGAGACGGTTAGCTTGCACTCGATCGCGTGGACCCCGCACAGCATTCGTGTCGGCCTGCTGTTTGAAACGCCAGTTGAGACAGACGAGCCGCTACCGTGTGGCGTACCCTGTGCGCACAGTCACGGATTCAAATTGCTTGAAAAAACTTTAGAAGCCACCGATCTATCAGCATGCCACTCGGAATCGCAGCTCGCTCCAACAACAATGTGCCTGGCACCAAGAAGAAGATTCGGCCGAGCACCGCCGCGGCAAACCTCCAGAGCCACCCAAGTTTTTCAACTGGACTTTTCGGAAACAGCGTGGCCCGTCCTTCTACAGCCACTGCACAGTCCGGCAAACACGGTCTGTTGGGAACCAGGCCCATCACCCAGGCAGGGGGGCCTCGCAGACCGTGGCAGGTGTCGAAAACTAAGACCGATGCTTCCAAACAGCCTCCTGAGGTGGAGGCAGCCAAGCACCAGCGCAGACTGACTTTGGGCAAAGTGGACGGCATCGCTGAGGTCGAATCTTTCAGCAGACCCGGACAACCCGGCGGCGTGGCTCAGCATCTCAAGAGCAAGGTGAGCGGAGAGGAGTGCACTGTCGCAGCTGTGCATTGCGGTGTGTTTTGAAATGCAGTGACATATATTGCTGTGCAGTGTTGTGTGCATGTAGACTATATGGTACGTGTAGTTCTGCACAGTGGAAGTTAAAAACAATTAAGCATCGTATGTCGTTTGGGTGGAGGCGTTTGAAGTGTGCTTGCTCTTCATTCTTTCTGCAGTCTTTTTCTACATGAGATTTATCGAGGGGTCGTTTTCTACAGTCACTGCGACCTTTTTAACCCGTCAGCTCCCACGCATTCCATCGTCCATTTCTCACTCCACTAAATAAATGCAACGAAAGCGTCGTTGCGGTGAATTACCGCTTCGTTGACAGTTTCCGATTATTCCCGATCTGAATGGCAGTTCCCAAGTGCTTTGATTTGCCACTGGCGCTGATACAACACGGGCGAGAGAGGACTTTCACCAGTGATAGCGCCATATGATGAGTTATTCATGCGTCTCGCGGGACCGGCAGTCATGTCAGCCTGCAAGGGGTTAATGCATTCAAGATGGTGGTTTGTTGTAGCAACTCTATGACTTCCGGTGTTCGACGGAGTAGTGGCGAGTAGCGCGAGGCGTCGTCTGTTGTCTGTCCCTATGACAAAGTGAAGCCTGCTCCACATCCCAGCCTTCGTAGTGATAAATCCATTGTCATTCTCTGATCCTTCGTTGTCATGAGCGAGGCAGTGCCCAGTTGTCTTTTCTTACTTCCTTTACACGAAGAAATAAACTATTGCAGGGGCGGATCTGGTTTTTGAAAGGGGGGGGTGCAAAGTTCTTTTTTTTTGTTTTGTATCTTATCAGCGAAGGCGCGAAGCGCCGAACTGACGGCGCGAAGCGCCGAGCATGCTAGGGGGGTCCGGGGGCATGCCCCCCCGGAATTGTTTTTTTAAAAGGAAGCAAAATGGTGCAATCTGGTGCAATCTGAGCGTGTAAAGTGCTATTTTCAGGCGATACATTTTGCCACTGATGTGGTGGGGGGTGTCTCTCTCTTGGGAAGCACATGCTCGAAAATGTACAGTGCTAGATAAGTTCGATGTTAATAATAAAGAATCACAAAAACAACATGAGGAAAACGTCTTTGCAACAAGATCATACCTCGAATTTAATAATCTTTATATGGGGGG
Source organism: Theodoxus fluviatilis (assembly GCA_034096865.1). NCBI lineage: Eukaryota > Metazoa > Mollusca > Gastropoda > Cycloneritida > Neritidae > Theodoxus > Theodoxus fluviatilis. Next base: position 85,789 of record JAWQFJ010001498.1, on the reverse strand, counting down.
GGGGGGGGGGGGGGTGGGTTGGGTGGGGGGGTGGGTCGGGGGGGGGGGGGGGGGGGGGGGGGGGGGGTGGGGAGGGGGGGGGCGGGGGAGGGGGGGGGGGGGGGGGGGGGGGGTTGAGCGGTATGCTTGCTCTTTCTGTCTGTTGGTGGCACTGAATTGGCGGATCTCTGTCCGTTCGTTTAGCCCCATTGATCAGGCTATTTCTGCCGGGTCTTTAGGCCCGCCCGTTGTTTTTCCCAGAATCCTCAATCGCATACTTACATTCTGCCACTCGTCCACTCATCCCACCATTCTATTCCCCTCCCGCTCGAAGTAGATCGCTACTCCGATCTGTCCCCGTACCCAGACACGCTTTTTTATTCCAGATGCCGTTTCCTTCCTTTCTCAACCCCGTCCAACCAACCTTTCGCGCCCGGCGTCCTCCTCTCGGTGTCCCCACATAACTGTACCCTGCTACTATCTCTAGCTGTTCCGATGTAGTGAGTCATTACCCCCGTACCGTTCTCCTCCATGCGACCCCCCCCTCCGCTCTTTGTCTCATTTCTTTGTGTTTTTTCCGTTCCCATTCATTTCCCCTCCTCGCCTTTTTCTCCCACCCGTCAGCCTTCAGTGCTAGGCTTTGTGCATCTGGTCCAGTTCTTGCGTCCTGGTGTTCGTCCCTTCCTTGTCCCTTTTTGTTATTCTGAT
>JAWQFJ010001498.1:55000-85080 GCA_034096865.1 Theodoxus fluviatilis | reverse complement strand
GGGGGGGTGTGCAATTACATTTAATTTTACTAGTGCATTCCTATATTTATCAGCATCTCTCTCTCTCTGCACCCACCCATCCCTTTTTATTTTGGCTGGGGGGGGGGGGGGGGTGCAATTACATCACTATATTTATCAACATATCTCTCTTTCCATTTTTTATTTATGTATTATCATTGTTTATGTATTTTATTTCTTTAATTTATTTAGTTAGTTTTTTGGCTGGGGGTGGAATTACATTTACATTACTATATTTATCAGCATCTCTTTCTCTTTTTTGTTCTGCCGAGGGAGGGGGGGGGGTGCAATTACATTTACATTACTATATTTATCAGCTTCTCTCTTCTTCTTTTTTTAAGCCGAGGAGGGGGGGGGGGGGTGCAATTATATTTACATTCCAATATTTATCAACATCTCTTTCCCTGAGTCTCTCTCTCATTTTTTTGTCTTTTTGCTTGGGGGAGGGGGGGGGGGGTGCAATTACATTTACATTACTACATTATCAACATATCTCTTTTTTTCCCTTCTTTTTTTTTTCTTTTTCTTCTTCTTTTTTTTTGTCCCGCTGGGGGGGGGTGCAATTGCACCCATTGCACCCCCCCCAGATCCGCCCCTGCTATTGCTATCAGAGGAAAACAACTAAACTGAAGATCGTTACCTGCAGAAGAGGCTGCCTTGTCAGCGAGAGAACTCATCAAAGACTGCCTTAAATCCTGCCCTCTTGAGAATAATTTGGTTTGTCTTCAGGGTAATAAAATATTGGGATAAAAACTCCTTATCAATCTATGTGTGCTAGTGAGTGAATGAGTGCGCGCGCGCGCCTATGTAGGTGCGTGTGTGTGTGTGTGTGTGTGTGTGTGTGTGTATGAGAGAGAGAGAGAGAGAGAGATAGAGAGAGAGAGAGAGAGAGAGAGAGAGAGAGAGAGAGAGAGAGAGAGCATGTATCTGCCCATGTATGTGCATGAGAGAGGTGTGTAAGCACTTAGTGTGTTTTGCACTGAAATCACTCAGTTTCATGTGTTGACATCACTGCTTCCTTTTATTTCAAAAGCGAAAAAAAATTGAAGATTGGATTAAGGTAATTATGGTAGTATCATTGTCGTCTACCCCATAAATATCTGTGCTAATTAACCATATTATTTCTTTGGAAATCATTCCTCTAACAACATTTCCTGCTAGAGCAATTCATCAGATTGGATCCTATTTTTAAAAAAAATTGAATATTAAAAAACCCATTTGTCAAAAATCACAGCCAGTGTAAAGTAGAAGTTGTATGCAAAATATATCTGCAAACATCATCTATTTAAACAAAATCCAAAGTGATTTTAATGCACTTGTTGTAATTATTTTACTGAGAGAAAAAAAGAGCAAAATCTGAATGATTAAAGCTATGCCTTTGAAATCATGAAGCATAAATTATTTCAAATTATTACATTGTCCAATGCGTGCATTCCAACATGGTTAATAATTGAAGTTTCAAGTTTGACTGCTAGATGTATGATGGGCAACAGACAAGCTGCTTTCAAATCCCTGAATCTCTGTAGAGCTACCTTTGCATGCAGATCCCTGCTGTTACCCCTGCTCTTTCCTCTAGCTCTGTACAGCTTGCGTGTAGAGGCATATGGGACTTTCACCTGCTTGGCAGCCGTAGTTGAGGCCAAAAAGGTCCTTGCTTGTGCTTTTCAGCCATTATTATTTAGTGAGTTACCGCAATTGCCCACCTCTGCAGGTTCAACAAGTCTCCATTAGACTACAATGGATGTGAAACCATCTGTCGCTATGGAAACAGGAGTACCTGGATTAGTTGAACAGAGGAGCAGTGGCAATGGAGAAATATGTGTGAATGTCACGATGAAGTGTTTCTACCTAGCTGTATCTTTGACGACATCAAATTTGCATTCTATGTGGAGAGGTATGATGGTGTTCCTAATGCTGTAAAGAAAAGGACTGGAGTGTCAGAAAACAGAGGCCATACAATATCTATCTTTATTTTCTGATTAAATTCTAAGGCTATCTTGTGCCAACTTTTGTTTTGTTGCATTTTCAAACATTTGCTTGGGCTTACAAACTTGCAGTTATTTTAAGTTTCCTGGATGAGTACACATTTTTCTTTGCATAATCATGTTTGTAAATTCATTATTGTGTGTTTTTTACATGCTGAGTTTTACATTTCCTTGATGACATATTATATTGTGCTATTTAATTATGCATATGTATGTGCTATTTATTTATGCATATGTATTCCATTCTAATTGTCATCATGCATTCCTGCTTCTATGCATTCATATTCTCATGGTATGCAGATTTTTTTATAGTGTAGAAAACTTAATTTGACTGTTTTTGTGTAACCTTTCACCTCAGTATCTGATCATGTTGAACTTTGTCATGGAATTGTCTGTGAAACAATGATACACTTTGCATTATTGTTATTGCACCATATATCATTTGTCATTTGTGTTATTTTTCTCCATGCAGATATTATTATTTGCTCATATTCCTATACATGAATATACATCCTTTGACTTTAAGTTGGAGTATGTCTTTTACTTGTATGTAAGAATACTCCCTGTTCCTCTATGTGAATGTCTTCACAGCAGTGGTATGGGGGCTTCAGTATTTGCTGGGTATGCCCCCTCTGTGTGAGAACTTGATAGGCGTGTTCACACAGGTCATAGTCAGGGCTGCTCAGCCACAGGGAAGGCCTGGAGACAGGCACTCCAACACAGGGGCAGTCACTCCAGTCCCTTTGTCATGTGTGAACTTCCCAGATTTACCCTGGTCACCTCCATTATATGAAAGTCAGGGTCAGACAGAGTGTTCCTACTTCATAGAGTGCTTCTCTCTCTCTCTCTCTCTCTCTCTCTCTCTCTCTCTCTCTGTATGTGTGTGTGTGTATGTGTGTGTGTGTGTGTGTGTGTGTGTGTGTGTGTGTGTGTGTGTGTGTACGTGGGTGTGTGTGTGTGTGCGTGTGTGCATGTGTGTGTGTGTGTGTGTGTGTGTGTGTGTGTGTGTAGGGCTGGCAAATGTTGGCACTGCTACTTTGACCATGTGGCTTGTGCTCCCTGCCTAGGTGTTGTTGGTTAGGTTACACTTGTGCTTGACATGTTAGTCAGGCTCAATGGATCCACAGTTGCTTAGAGGACAGCAGTTTTGCAAGTTGCTTACAGTAGAGTTGTGATATGACAAATTCTGACACTGCTTATACATGTGTTTTTCTTATGCCAAGCAAGACATATCCAGAAATAGCAATTTTGTTGAAATAGAAACAAGTTGTTTTTTTAGGTAATGTTGTGAAAGTCATTAGGGTAATGTTGTATATCCGGTTTTTACATAACAGCAATGCAGACTATAAATGTGTGAGTTTTATTTGTGTACAACTTATCCATCTGCAATGGGTTACACTGAACACCTGTATTCATGTATGTACTCTTGCATGTCCATGCATTCCTTACATATATTCAAGGTGGCATTTACACGTATGCATTCATGCACTAACGTGCACACACAAACACACACACACACACACACACACACACACAAACATAAACACATTCATACATACACACACTCACACACACACACACACACACACACACACAAACACAAACACACACACACACACACACACACACACACACACACACACACACAAACATAAACACACACAAACACACACACACACACACACACACACACACACACACACACACACACACACACAGACACACACACACACACACACACACACACACACACACACACACACACACACAAACAGTTCCTCAACATTTAAGTCTTCAGTTTGCCTACAAATTCTGTAAAACCAAACATTGTTTAATAGCTATCTCTGTATGCATAATTCGTGATACAAATCGTTTAGATGGAATGGCTGTGACTGACTTTCAATGGGACTCAGCAGGAAATGGAAACCTAAATCACATATTATCTACTGTTTCGTATACATGGAGCCACACTGCTGGTATAAGTGGCTGGAGTCTGTCAAGTGCCCAGAGAGTACAACAGCACGACTAATTGCGGCTATCAAAAAGTCAGCAAGATCTGAGACTCTGCCAGGGACGATCATGATGCAGGTGGTTTTAACTTTTTATGACTTCCTGAAATTTGTCACCGTCGGAAGAGTTCGTTCACGCGCTGCACCCATCAACCTGGACAAAGAAATCCAGTACGGACTGTGATTAGGAGGGAGATATCACTATACCCATAGTAAACTGAATGCCAAGGAGAAGGCATCTACTTGCTGACGGCGAGGAATAGCAGAAAGAAGGCATCCTACCCACTGCAGGCTTCAGGTAGGGACTTGTATCTGTGAAGTCAATGTACAATTTATAGAGTGAGTATGGGACCGGGCAACCCACTCGTTGCGAGCCTTGGGTTTCGGGAACAGGGCTTCTCTCCCGTTATGACCCGTGCGTGGACAGTTGGGAGGGCACGATATGTACACCCCGGTGACAGTCAGGCTGGCGGGCTGGTGTCCTGACAGCTTGAGCCAAGTGCCACTAGAACTGGAACTGGAACGAGGACACTATCTTCACGCCTTGGAACGGACAGGATCGTGGGCGTTCTGTTTGTGATACCCACCTCTCTTCCCTTGATCTTTGCTCTTTCATCCCTCTGATCGCTCCCTTGTCCTGCCATGTCTTTCGTCTCTTCTACCCACTGGCCCCCCTCCTCCCCTCCAAATCCCTCTCCCTTCTCCCTCCCTCTATCTGTCGTTCTGGGACGAGTGTTCTGACTAGGCAGTGGGTGAGCTTCAGCCGCTATCCTCCCTTAGCTGCTGAAGTGCTTCCTATAAAATTATCTAGTGGGCGATACTGTCTTCTTGGTCGCCCCGCATTTTGCTAGTCATTCCGCTTTTGTCCACTACTATATGTGCTGGGCCAGTGAAACTTTGTTGTGACAGTTAATAAATGCATTTCCCATGTAAAAGCCAGCCTGACATTCCAGGACAAATAAGCAATTTCACAACTCTACCCTCCACCTGGTACTGAAGTTGTGCGCACTAAACTAACACAGAAATATCCAGTGTAGAAATCATGATTATTTGTAGAAACCTTTCCTTATTCACGAAGTCAGTAAACTAGTAAAGGAGTAACACACAAAAATGATTGCAACTCATGATTTAAACTATCAAAGTTATTTAAGAAATTCTGAAATTGCAGTTTATTTCATATGCATTCTACCTTTTTCGGAGTGGCCTGAGAAATCTCCACGAAAAAGAAAGAAAAACCCGTTTACGCTTGTTTTCAATTCAGCTCACGACAACATCGTGCACGATTACTGAATGTGGCAGACGTCACTAAACTGCGTTTGAAACATTTTTAACTGTACGCTCACGTGCACTTTTACAGGGAGTAACTTACAGAAAGATACGCTCTTGTATTATGTCGGCGCTCGCCGCCATCCCAGAAAATGTTTAACATAATGGATATCATCGTTGATTACGAGTTGTGTAAGATGCTTGTCGTAGTTTGCTCGTGGGGTTTACTCATACGCATATTCTCTGTACTCTTCATTAATAGGAGATATGGTCTTTTCGAGATGCATAGAACACTTTCAGGCGTAAAAAGGGAGGTGTTTGTGGTAAAAATATTACGGCATTTGCGAATTTGATGACTAGCCCTGTGTGATTAATTTTCTGCTTGCAACTCAGAAGTGCTTGAAAATAATGGACGCCATCACAAGCCTTACACCACCCCCACCCCCACCCCCACCCCCACCCCCAGGCCCCCCTCCAATCGATGAGTATTGAATGCATGATTCAAAGGTACTCCATTCATCAAAATTAATCAGCAAAAGTCAAAATTAGTTACAATTATAATCTAAACTGTTTTTCATTCTGAAAAATAGAAAAGAAAGCAAAATAGTTTCAAACAAAACAGTAAACAAAGAAGTTGACGTCATACTACAGACCACCACCAGAGGGAAGCACCTTGTCAGTTCGCTTCTTGAATAAATGTAAATTTGTGTGTGAAAGACACACCAGATTTAGCACAAAAGAATCCACATACAGTGCAACGTACCCATGCAGAGAAGGTGAAATTGTTGACAGCATGCAATGCTGTCGTTCACACTCTGTTGAGGATAGGCCTACTGTCAGTCGATGTCCAAACTTTCACTGGATGACTCTTCAATCACGTAAAAAAAAAGAAGAGCAGAGAAGCCCTGGCAAACTGATGCTCCTGGGGTCTCTGAAAAACACTATTGCTGAAGGTATGCAGTGTGAGTGCTCTAGTTTCCTAGCTAGCTCACTCCAGGCGGTAGCTTCTCTCTATGTGCGTGGATGTGCGTGCTGGGGTTGATGCCGGCAGAAGGAAGAAGCAAAGCTTGCAAAATTGATGGAGAACCAGTATGGTGAGGCCGACTCGGTCCACCTCACTCGCCTCACCTATAAATTTCTCATGGTAGTCTAGGCTACCCTGTCTTGCCTCAATGAGACCTGCACGTCAGAGATCAGACAGAAAAAGTTTTGTCTTCTCGTTAGCAACCAGTGCTAGCTGTGTGTTCGGCGGACTGTCGTCAGCGATGCCTTGATGAAGTGTTCTGGAGGTGTGCCGGGAATGACTTCATCGTGATCTCGGAACATGAAATACCGTATCGCCTGTTCTGGTGAAAACTGTGGATACATATTTCGACGGTAGTGCATTTATCTTGTTTTTGAAAACATTGCCAGTGTTTTTAGTGATTGATTGAATGCGCGTATGGAACAATCGCCTGTAGTTTTCATAACTGGATGCGGACATCTCGCAGCAAAATATTGATATTATTAAAAAGTCCACCTCAGCAGTGCATTAATTCGCAGATCACTTTACTGTTCTATCCCAATTCAACGCCATGGATAAGTATGAGGCTCGTGACCTTGACGAACTGGACCGCTTTGACGCGGGGTCCGATTCTGTGTACAGCACAGACAGGAACAGGGAGTTCACGGAGGACGACACCGAAGCCTCTGAGCCGGAAGACCCGGAGGCCATCTTGGCCCGCCTCAACCTCTTGTCGGACAGCACACCAGACCAGGACAACATCGAAGCAAGCACCGACGTCGGCGACGATGCCGACGGAGTGTGGAACGACGATGACAATGCTACAGACGCGGACTGGAACGGGCTGGGGGACTTTGCCCCTGACCTGGAGGAAAGTCCCGAGCCTGAGGACACAAATGTCGGACAGGCCCTGACCCAAACCCAGATGGCCGTCAAGTTGGGGATTCTGAGCGAAAAACCTCCAGGGGAGAACATGTACATCGGGACTGTGTGGAAGGCCCAGTGCCGCTGCAAACCCCCTCTTTACCAGGTGGAGCTGGGTTGGATTCAGGGAACTCCTCCAACGCCAGAGGTCAAGGACACCGAAAGGGTAAGGAGTTGAAGTCGGAAGCTTTTCAGAAGCTGCGCAGGAAATAGTTCTCGAAAAATCCTCTGATATTATATCCTTTCACTGCCCGAAGCAATAGGTAGGTAGCCTTCGAATTTTATATGAAAAAAGTATAGAAATACAGAGAAAAATGCATATGTCATCAACTTACATACTTTTCTTTTGGGGTTGAATGATTTGCTCCTGTTGAATCGGATTCGGAGACAGGACTGATTCTTCCTAGCCAAAATGCCATATATTGATCGGTTTTGTAATTAGATGCTCGTCTTTAAAGTAGTTTTAGAGGGCTGACTGAGATCTCGCGGTATCATGATAGCAAGATGTTGCAAGAAAGTAAAAGTAGGGATGAATGAAGGTCACGAATGAGGTGCTTGTTGATTTTCTTTTACTATTAATGTTTACAAACACATCTTTACATGCCGTCATCAAGCTTAAAAAACAACAACATCTAAACGACCCCCATATGATTCTCACAGTGCCCGTATAATATATACGCTACCGTTGGCAAGAGTACACCAACAGATTTCTGTGAACCCGAGTCAGTAGTGACTCTGGCACAGTTCGCAATCAATGAGTAATAGACTTGACCCTTCGCATTACGGCATTGCGCCAAAAATAGTTCGATCTGATATTATTTTTTTCTCTCCACCTTTTACAGAAATCCTGCAGATGTCAAAACTTGTTTCCATTTCAACACAGACATTTTAAAAAATCGAATAAACGCTTGTTTATTACCTCAACAAGAGTAAGTTATGAGTTTTGTGCGAAATAGTCTATCAACAGTATGTAGTTCGTCTGTGCGAGGCTGCACACCATCGCGTCTCCAAATGCTTGTGGACTTCTATGATTGCTTCTTTTCAGTAACTATGGTAAGGATGGTTGAGTGATGGTAAACGTGGGAGCATCATGAGCAGAATGTTGATATAACAACTCATTAAAAAAAACAGTGATTGTAGTGGTATTCTACAAATAGCCGCAGCAGTAGGAGCAGAGGCAGCAGTAGGAGCAGAAGCAGCAGAAGAGGCAGAGATGGCATTGGTTAATATGGTGGCATGACGTTTATGTATGATGATCTAGAACTGCATGTGTTTGTTGCAGTTGAAAAAGTAACCATGTTCTTCAAAGTAGAATGGATTCAAGTGATGAGAAATCAAGTAATTTGTTCCTGTTTTGTCAGAGGTGTTTTGGTATGCAAAATAATATTGATACTTCATCGTATCTTTTAGACTGCCTGAAAACAAGATTCGGTACAAGACTATTTGACATGAAAACCCCAGTCAAATAAGAAATTATCCAAGCTGTAATGCATACACGATTTATTCTTGTGTGGAAATATCCGAGGGTTCGAGCAATGGACACTATACTTCCAGCTGATGCATGAAACGCATACGTTTTTCTTGACCGTCTCTGGAACGGCAAGATATTTACAGCATGACAAAGAGGAAGAAGTGGATATACTACCGTTATGAAGGCTGTCTTGAGGAAACCCTCCCTTCATCCTAAGCAAACAATATCTTGCTTGCCTTGCCGCGAGATAATGGCGCTCCTCAAAACAGGACTTGATGTGAAGCCAGGTGGAGGGAAATCGGCTTGAGATCTTACATCGTGAAGATGACACGAGTCCCATTCATCAACTGGAAAAGTTGAAACCTCACGGCCGACTGAGATACACACTGGGCAAACGCTGACCTCGAGATGGGCAACATAGTCCCGTTGTTCCGATGGTTGCAAGACGACCCCTATCGCATGACGCGTCTGCGTGCCGATCTGTCTGCTCCCCTGCTGGGGAGACAGAGAGGGCATGGCTTCCTGCAATGGATTCGAGGATTCGTGGGGCTGTAGCAGCTTGCTACAGGAACACTTGATCTTATTCCCTCAGTTTGCAGTGTTTGCTCGAGGACTGTATCCTCAGTCCGTCTTCTGACATGGTTTTAGAATATGCTTTGACGACGTTTAGCCTTTAGGGACATTCCATCTTCTCTTTACTGCCGTGATGTAGACTTGTTTCCCCTCGAAGTAGTATTGACGATGGAAGTCCTCTTCGATGTTGTGTTTCACCAAGTTTACGTCGGGGATACATCCGTGGTAAGTAGTGATACACTTTTGCTGACCGTGGGTTGTTTCTCGCAGGTAGTTGAAGTAGGTCATCTCCTTGTGGCTCAATTGTTGGTTACCACAAGTTTTTAGCGTTCGAACAGTCTGGTTATGTATCTTATATTAAGTTCATCATGCTCCTGTGTTTCTTTACTATCGTGATTTCAGATACTTCAGTGTGGTATATTTTCTTCTCTCTCTCTCTCTCTCTCTCTCTCTCTCTCTCTCTCTCTCTCTCTCTCTCTCTCTCTCTCTCTCTCTCTCTCTCTCCAAACAATTAGATTGTGATAGGCTGGTGGCCTAACTAATAAAATTGTTCGTTCGTTTGTTCTCTCTATATCTGCTTTCTCTCTCTCTCTCTCTCTCTCTCTCTCTCTCTCTCTCTCAGTGGACGTGCGTCCGTCTGTCGGTGCGCAAGCCTCTTCATCGTATGTTCGTGTATCTATTTGTCTAACATTTTGTCGCCCAGTTTTGTGTCCGAAACATTTGCCTTCCTCCATAGCATATTGAAATGAGTTCCACCTACGTTCAGTTTTATTTCGGAACTGTGACAGGTTGATCGAGGCTGTTTACTGGAGCGGCTGTTCCCATGACTACACTGTAACCCGGAAGCATAAGGCACGTTCTTGTAGGGGCTGTTAAGCAAAGCAGAACTAAAGCGTGCGTGATCCGACCCATCCCCAGGGACATCTGTGCAGAAGACCATTGATGTACGGCACAAGGAATCGTGTATCTCTGTGCTGAGCCGAAATACACAAGGGTTTAGTTCAAACATTACCGTTGGAACATTGAGCGTTGAAATGAAAGCTGCTGTAGGGTCAAGGTTTACCTTTGAGATCGAACCATGATCAGTCTTTCCTAGATCCATTAAAGCTTCCACAATTTCCCGCCGGCGTGACGCATGATGCTTTGATTGATCCGTTTGCTGGCTGCCCCTGGCAACGAGTTTACGTGGCGATGAAAATGATTGTTCGTTCTTTGTTTGATCGGGAGACCTACGCTTTATGGCTTATATTTTCTCGGAGTGGTAATACATTTGTAAAGGGGAACCCTAGTATTGATCTTCGGATGATTATGTCAGATAGCACATGGTCTTGAGAGTTTGGTCTACTAGGTTATATTACTACATTGATTGAAAACATGTTTGGAATGGTGTCAGTATAGAATTATCTGCGTGAGGCTATCACGGATCCCGTCATTTGGGTTTTACCCGCGTGAAACGGAGTCCGTGGTAACGCGATGTTGCAAACGTAATGTGACGTATTGCCGTTTTTAATCCTCCTTTATCGTTTGACTGGGCAGTATGATTATGCATGTACTTGTTCTCTCAGCAGTTATCAAATGTCTAATACGCAGATATATCAATGAGACAAAATAAGTGTAAAAAGTGCGGTACGCTCTCTCACTGTCTCCACGGTTTTCTAATTTTTTCTAGGTCCATGCAATTTGTCAGCTTATTTTACGTGAAACGGTAGGTGTTTCAGCCAAAATGAGCAACGTCAACACAGATCATCACGTGAAATTACAGAGTTTTTTAATGAACAAAAGCAAGACAGTGTGGTGAGATGTATTTCCTTTACTCTGGACATCAAGATTTGCTTCATTGAGAAACACTCAACAGTAATGTATGACACATGAGTTGAAGGCCTGGTTTATCTATAGCTCATTTTTGTTCTCACTCTTCGAAACTGCCTTCATCTGTCTCGATTGTTAAGGTGTTCCAGAAAAATTGTCCAACCTCCACCATCCTCAACCCATCATCCAAACCCCTCCTCCTCAGCCATCTCCCCGGACCACCTGCCACCTCCCCCACCCCCACCTTTTTTCCGCTATGGTATCCTTCGTACGTCTGATTGGGTTTTGACAATATGATTGCAAAATCGATACTCCAGGTGTGGACCGTTGTTCAGGCTTGTTTCGGGATGCGGGGCGAGGGGGAATTTACAGCGGAGACCCCAGGTTATTTCCCCTTGCCGACCCCCGGGGTGGAAACCTCATCAGCCTGAGGGATTATCAGGTCGCGTTTCTGGCCCTGATTGCCTCCAGAAATGGCGGCAGGACTCGAGGTCCTCAATGCTTGAGTTGATTTGTGATAAAAGATCGCTTCCCGCTCAGGCAAACGCCTGACACTTTTATCACACGACATTGCACGCTCAGTTGCGCTGGAGCGAGGGGCAATGAAACCAGGCTGCCACACCCATAATAGGCCCGAACAAAGGTAGGTGGCAACTTGGGCTTGAGAAGAAAGAAAAGAAAAAAAAGGCATTGAGAAGGTGAGGTACTTCCACGAAGAGAATTCTCTCTGTTGCGTTTCTGAGACGGTCTCTGTTCTTTTGGGCTGTCAAAGACGTTGACGCCTGACGCAGCCCGCGCTCCCTCCCCTGCAATGAGGGTCTCCCGATGGAGTGGCTGAAGGCCAAGGTAGGTGACCGTTCTTTCACGCGCCGCCCCACGGGCCAGACATTCTCGGAGGCCACCGCACTCGTCTCTCGCTTGCCTCCTTGCATGCATTTACGATGGCCCTTGTTAAAATGTCATGGCGCACGGAGAGAGGGATGTAAATTTCCTCCATAACTCCTTCGCGGCTTGTAGTTGCTATGGAGGTTTCAAGAATCGGGACAGCTCGTGAGAATTAGCTCCAACAGGTCCCAGAGGACCCCAGACTTTCTGTGGTGCTCGCCGATATGGACTTGTGAGATCGTTCCTGTTTCCTGCGCTGGATGTCCTGAGCCAGCTTCCCCTTCGGACGGATGACCTTTCGCGTGGAGTGTGCTGCCTTTGATACTGTTGTTTTGGAGAGACTCGTCTGCTGGCCACTTTGAGAAAAACTTCCTGCTCATCTCAGAAAGTCAATCTTGCATTATTGTGTTTCTGCTGAAGAGGTTTGCACCATGTCTATTTTAGTTTCTAATTTAAGAAACACAAAAAAAACGTTTTAATCTATGCATCGATTGCACCATATCATTAATGTTTTAAAGTATTTTGTTCCAACTCGCCAGAACTTTCGATTTTCCCTTTACGCTGGCAGAGAGCATAAATGGCCTGGCCATTGCATTATTTTCTTTCGTGTTGCTGAGCCTCGAAAACGAAATCTAAAGCATTGTTATTAGATTTATCTCAATAAGGATTTTCCACTGTCGCCAGTAGTAAACACAACATTTCCATAAACGAATTAAAGAAAGTGCTTGTACGTAAAGGGCAACGTATGTGCAAGAATCCTGACCTCTACTTTGCCGATTAGATAGCCATTAAACACAGCTGGGGGTAAAGTACCCTTTCTCTTCACCCAATCCCCCTGCATAGTTTGGCTCAGCCTTAATCGGAGCAGGAAACGGAGAAAGGGCGTTGCACAATCATTCATCCTGCCTCCCTCCATTGGCACCGCTTACCACATACATTATTGACAAGGTTGACGACTCTGAGACACTTGAGTCCTGATTAGAGCTGCGAGGCACCGGGGGAGCGTGAAACCCACAGACGATGGCCCACAGAGCCAGTCTGACCGGAGACATGGACGGAGCCTTTCTGACTGGGGACGGGATGGTCGTGCAGAGTGACCGCTGGGCGGACAGGGTGACCAGTCCTGGAGGGTCCTCCAGCGGTCGTGGCACCGGCGTGTCCACTCCTCTGACTGCATCCTCTGCCAATGACGTCACGCCCAGACCTAGGGATCGGTGTCCCAGGTTCAGCGATACCTCTGAGGTGCTGGGATGTCCTTCTTGACTTACTTCTAACCGTCTCCCTTCCTTCTCTCGCTCTGCGGCTTCCAGTGGCAGTGAGTGCTTTGACTGCTGCATCTCTCCTGTGCAGACAGGCTTCTTGCTGGGGTGTGACTATTCACTCTACTCTGTCTTGCATCTTCAAGTTTTCAGTTCAGTCCTCCAGCTTGCTTTGTTATTGGATGGACAAGGTAAGTGATGTTCTTGGATTGTCAGGAAGACTATAGAGGCATGAATACCGTCGCCGATTCGGTTCTTCCCCCTGCTAAGTGTTTTGTTTTTAGGATTCTGTCCTCATTTTAAAAATACTTTATACTAACAAATATTCTTGGTTGTATTACATGAAAATATAAGAATATATTTTGCATTTAAAAAGTTGCATTGCTTAAAGGTGCGTTGTGAAAGAAAATGTGTGTATTGCTGGAGAGATAAAATTTATATCATGACTGCTTATAGAGGTCATGATATATTTTTACGATGATACTTCGAATGTTAGCTCGAATTCTATCATACAGCTCCCGTACAATCCTTTGCTTCAATTGTGCTGCAGTTTTGCTGTACTTTACCAAAACGTTATAGTTCTGGTAGTGGTTTATTGTGTTCCCTTGACATTGTAAAATGATCTTTCCTTTTGAATTTCATGCGCGTTTCGCACTCCTTTCAAATGCTTTTGAACGCCAGCACTCTCGGCAAGAACGTCTCACAAAATCTTGGCTCTTGCGTTGAAAAGCCATTTTTAAAATGGCAAAATGAAATCAGTGTGTCAACTCGACCGTATGTACCTCCGATGCGCGGAGTACAAGTGTACAAAATGGATACGTTTGTTTGAAGTATTTGCCGGGTAGATTATCCTGTCGAATGTCTGGCTGTATTGACAGTGTCAGAGAGACCCCACCCTCCCATGGCCTGTCTTCGTGTAGCCTTCTGCAGACGTGGGATTTTGATGGATCGCGGCTCTGTTTTTTACTCTTAGTGTTGGCATGATGTGCTAAAGCATTATTTTTGACTTGCTTTTCTTCTTTGAGAGGATTTGTATTCGAGTTCAGTCATTTGTATTATACATATGAATCAATCGTTTTATGACACAACTAACATGCGATTGTACAAAAGGGTATGTAAATGTAGGAGGTGTAGGCTATACACGAATTCATTTCTTGTGAAGAGTCCCAGAGGGATGGCGCTGCTGTTCTTTAGTCGTTAATGATCTAGGTCACTGCCTGATCAGGGAACGCAGCTTTGCTTGAGTGCACGGCAGTAAGTCTCAAAATGGTTGATAGTCACGCCCCATTGGCGCCTCAGTGCGCTCTTCACGTCTGACAGCACGTTGTCATCGCGTGCAAACGCGTGGTTCAGACTGACGTGTCGCTTTGTTTGGCGATAGCGGTCCTCCCCTTGCTTACACCAGCACAATAGCTCCAACAGCACAGACTCTTTGCAAGCCTGTGCGCCATAGATAGATAGAGAGCTTGATTCCTGATCACCTCTTGAATGTTAGGGTGCTCTCTGAATGTTTTCTATTTGATCGAGAAAGGCAGACCAATAAAAGTCGAAAGCGTGTAAACATTAAGGTTATGTCGTGGATTTTTGCCTCATATGAGACTACGCTGCGTGCAAGTCTCGTGTTGTTGTATTGTGCTTGCAAGTTTTAGTGGTAAAGGAAGTGATTGTAATTGTATTCTGTGTATGCAGTCTTTACAAAGAAGTTATTTAAAGGTGTGTTCACACACGTTACAAATAATGAGGTCATGTTGGGTGCTAAATTGCCCAGTCTTACAGGAACTCCCTGTATTCTAATTACTGCATGAATGTTTTTCTTGTCTTCGTAAATTTCGCGCCGACATTAACGAGGTTCCATTGAGCTCATGCAGTACATCAGAATGCTACATGTCCAAGTCGTGCTGTTCATACGGTCTTCCCTGTGGTCGTCTACGGAGCAGACTGCTGGTGGAGAAATCCGTTGCTGTGAACCTTTGCTAATTGGCGTTAAGGCCTGCTTCCAAGCAAATTTAGTGACTCTAATCGAGTCTAGGCATGTATTAGGCAAATGTCTTGGAACTAACGCGCCTTGTGGCAGCAAATCTATGTGAACTTGAAGACTGCCTCGGGCTCTGTGCTTCGATGCCCTCCTGGCATGAGCTGCGAGAAAGGCAGGTAGGGCTGCAGTCATTACGTCCTGGCTGCTTGACTGTACAACGCCGATGTTGTCCATTTGCGTGTATTTCCACATATCAGGTTTACAATTATGTCTTGGCCTCGAGTTCAGATTAAAAGATCCCTGGTGCGAAGTGTTGCATGTGCTAACACTGATTGTTCTGTAAAACCCGCCCTTTTTCGTGTTCAGTTTCTTTGTTTCCTCATTATTCCTTTCCTCTAATTTTTTTTCATTCTTTCATCTCTTATTTTAATAAACTTTTAAAAACAAATTACACACACTCACTTGTCTGTCTCTTTGGATGACAAGTGGACCATTGCAAGACTTCCTGCATGTATGCTCAAACAGCGTACTTGTTTTCACCGTTTGCCTGGCTGTCTATAGGTCCTTGTGTATGTTCATACTTTGAAAACTCTCTTTATCTTTCTGTATACATGTATGTCTCTTCCACCCCACCCCACCCCACTCTCTCTCTGTCTCTTTCTCTCTCTCTTTCTCTCTCTCTTTCTCTCTCTCTTTCTCTCTCTCTCTCTTTCTCTCTCTCTCTCTCTCTCTCTATCTCTCTCTCTCTCCCTCTGTCTCTCTGTCTCTCTCTCTCTTTCAAGCCAACATACGGGCAGACTTAAACGACTGTATCTACTAGGATTCTAATAAGCATTCTGTGCACTCAGATCAGCTGTAAATTATGATATTTTCACTCTGCAAGTTTACTGCGTGGGGAAGTTTATAGCTCCGGTCTGATAAGAGCTTTCTTTCCAGTCTTTGTAAGGAGATGAAGGTGTGAGGTAGCAGACTAAGACACAGAGTTCACACTTTGTCTGCCAGAGTCGTCCGTGTCAAGTTGCTCTCATGACAACACAGCTTACCTGGCCATTTTGTCACCTCGGGGTGAAGCTTCCGTGGCCTGATTTACAGCTTTTTGCCTCTGCAGTGATGTAACTCAACAGCGCACGCAATCTTGGCATGAGCTTGCATTTCGGTTTTCATGCATGCCTGGAACTCTTATCCGTTGGGAAGTTTTCCAATATATCTCGGGTGTCTGTCACCAACGACGATTAAGTCAGTGACGCCAAAATTGAGACGGCCGTCCAAACTCCAATGCGCAGAGGCGGTTACCTGATTGGGCACGCGGCCGCAATAGTACACAGTACACAGTACACAGTAATTTATTGCGCCAAGTGACATCATTTAAAAAACGAGCACGAGGAAAACTAAGTGATGAAGGCTAAAAGAAACAAAACAAAAAGCCAAACACACGCATCGCTTACACACCCTAACACGCCGTTTATGCAAAAAACATGGACATTTCCCGATGTACCTCACTCACGACACACACGCAGCTGCACACAGACAAGAGATAGGACTGCACCTGAAACCAAAAGGGTTAACTGGTAAATGGGACAATATACAATGAACAATTAAAGTTACTATTTAAGAACTATTAACAAAAGAAGAACAAACTAAGATAATACACCCACCCACCCACCCCCCTTTTAAGTGGCAATAAATAATACATATGAACAGAGACAAGACCACTAAGACGTACCCCCCCACCCCCCCACACCCATCCCACCACCCGTCACCACACAAAAGAGTGCAATAGAACAATACAAAAACAACCCTGCACAAGTGAAAGCTACAGGAAGACCAACCCTTCCCCACCCCCACCCCCTCCCCCACCCCTCCCCCCACCCCCGACCACACTCAGTAGCAGTCCATATAACCCAGAGGAAGCACAAAAGAGAAAGTGGCACTGTCATAGATGTGGAGAAGTGTGTGCGCACCGCCGACAGGATCAGCGGCGGCAAAGCTGCCTGGGGAGGTTCTGGACAGCGTTGAGCTCCGTCACCGCCGTGGGGAAGAACGAGTTCTGAAAACGGCATGTGCGCGTTTTGAGGGACCTGAAACGACGGCCAGAGGGAAGGAGCTGGAAGAGGGAACAAGCAGGGTGGGAGGGGTCCGCCACAATCTTACGGGACTTGCGCACTATGCGCTGGGCGTAGATAGAGGCTAGGGAGGGCAGATCACGGCCAATGATCCTGCCAGCAGCGTGGTAGGATGGGATCAGCTGAATCATGGCGTGGTCGGAGCGGCCGAGAGGGGGGCGAGGGATGGCGCGGTAAGCTTTGCGTATCGTGCTGTAGCAGTGGTCCAGCGTAGCCGACTTCCTCGTAGCGCACTTGACGTGCTGCTTGTATTTCGGCAGTTCTTTAGTGAGCTTGGTGGGGTCAGTCCTTCTCTTAGAGGACGATGCACTTCCGGTTGAGGTTGCACTACCACCGCTCCTGATACGCTGCGGTACGAGTGCCAGGCATTCAGACTGTTTCAAACAGAAGCAAAATGTTTTTGCATATAAGATGTGTATCACCAAGTGTCGAACTGCGCACAAATCGCGCTCTTGTTGACTGTTTTTTTGTCTCCATTTTTCAGTTGGCCTTCATTTGGTCTTTTCATTAGTTTGAAGGTGTGACATTGACACTCTGGATGGATGGATGGATGGATGGAGGGAGGGAGGGAGGGAGGGAGGAAGAGAGGCAGGCAGGCAGGCTGGCAGGCAGGCAGGCAGGCAGACAGGAAGGCAGGCAGTGTAATGGGGAAATAGGTTTTCGGAAGTATCTCACCTGAGAGAGACTTGGTTTTTGCTGGTGAAGTTGGTGGTCCAACGACTGTATAGAAATTGAGGTGGAGGGTGGATGGGGTTTGAGTTCTGTCCCAGGGTGATGAGCGGTGTTCGCTCTGAGGTATGAGTAGTAGTGAGTAATGGTGGGTCGTGAGTTGGTTGTGAGAAGATATTAGAGAGCGCAAGAAGACAGCGATTATTCCGCCTACTGAAAGAAGACAGAAGATAGAGATGTCCGCCTGCTGGGTGAGAAGAAGAGAGAAGAGGAGGGCGAAGCACTGAAGAGAGAAGCAGACGAAGAGAAGAGATCGGCTCCACACACACAGCAGATACGGGCAGAGAGAGAGAGAGAGAGAGAGAGAGAGAGAGAGAGAGAGAGAGAGAGAGAGAGAGAGCGGGCAGAGTTGGAAGGTTGGTGCGAGAGTTTTACACGGGTCGATAGTTTTTACTTGTCCAGGGCTGACCTACGTACTTTTATGTTTTATATAAGAAGGCTGACCGACATTTTACTTGTGCTTTTCATTTTTCCCGTTGGGAGTTGAGTAGGTGAAGAGTAGGTGTAATTTTATAAGAATGGGCTATTGAGGATGTTTTGTTTGAGCCATATACCAATGTAGCATTCTTTTTATTTTTATTTTTGTCTTTTCTACCCCTGTTACGGCCATGTTTTAAGTTGAAATAAAAAGACATGTAAGTAACCCGGGACCTGTTTTATTTCGTTTTTGTGGAATCCCGTAACAGGTCGGCAGGCAGGCAAGCAGGCAGGCAGACAGGCAGGAGGCAGGCAGGTGGGCGGGCAGGCGGGCAGACAGGCAGGCAGGCAGGCAGGCAGGCAGGCAGACAGACAGACAGACAGGCAGGCAGGCAGGCAGACAGACAGACAGACATACAAAGGGGGGGGGGGTCTTAGGAGTGTAGTATGTGCGTGCGTGCAAATGTGCACATTTTCTTGCATGATTTTTTCTTTCCATTCTGGTTTCTCTATCTACAAACCACCTCACATACGATCGCTTGCAACACACATTTTTCTTGCTAGCAACAATAATGCATTCATCGATATTTTCTGTAAGGGCTCATACCTCCTTGGCTAAACCACTAAAACAACATTTTGTACACAAGTAGGTAAATCACCGCCCTAGGCAAAAAAGTTAGCACTCTTACTTTTCCGTAAAAAGGTCAATCCGTTGACCAGCAGACTGCTGTCTGATCCAGCCAGCCTGGAGCAGATCCTCTCCAGACGTGCCCGTAGGTCGGGGTGTGGCTTGAGATAAGTAGTCTTTCGTCCCCTCTCCTCGAGTGCCTCCGTTGCACGGGTGGATCTTGGGAAAATCCCCTCGCGTAGGCCATAGCAGCAGTAGAGAGACCTATGTTATAGCGCATGCTCAGATGGATGGATGGATGGATGGATGGATGGATGGATGGATGGATGGATGGATGGATGGATTGATGAATGGATTGATGGATGGATGGATGGATGGATGGATGGATGGATTGATGGATGGATGGATGGATGGATGGATGGATGGATGGATGGATGGATGGATGGATGGATGGATGGATTGATGGATGGAGTTTTACGCCCTATCAGCCTTTGTAGGCTATGTAAGGTCATTTAAGCACGAACATCACTAGAACAGTTTAGAGTAAACGAAAATCAAGTCACGATGTCCCTAGTTATTCGCCTCTTACGAATGGCGTAGGGAGACGCGGTGAGTCGATTCTTACCTCGAACCCACAGGGCGCATGCCCAGCTCACACTTGGATCTCAGTGACCGCGTGGTGTCCATATTGCTGATGTGTTCGACTGAGCTCGTCCGTGTGGGGGATTCTTAACGAATTAAGAGCGGCGATGTTGCTGATTATTGAAAGAGGAAGAGAGAGAAGAAAAAAAAACTGTTACTATGTAGGATTAGTAATGTTATTTCAAGTGTAAAGAGATATTTCGTCTTTAGGAAAGCAAGAGGCACGATTTTGATGGTGTCCGAAATGTGGTGACCGGCCCCTAACCGTAGGAAACCTTAACAATGCCTGCAGTTTTCATTGTTGTGGATGAACAATGTGATCAGGTGTTTGAATAGTACTTCTAGCTTTCACGCCACCTCAGTGAACTCTAGATGTAACTTTACATGCGAGTGCTGGCAAAACATGTTCAAGTCCAATGGTAATTACTGAATTCTCATTGAGATGCCGCGAACGATTATAGCTGGACTTCATGTCATAGTATATATATATATATATATATATATATATATATATATATATATATATATATGTTCATGTGGACTGGCACACGTATCAGTACAATCGTCAAACCTAACCGCGAAGAGGTCAAGGGCAGTTTTTTGGTCACCTGGCCCGTTTCTTCGTCGATGTTCCGAGTGGAAATTCAGATTCACATGACTCTGCCTATCGTGCTAATCGTGTCTGTGATGAAAAATAGCTTGTTCATTCTTTACTGCGGTCTGCAAGCAAAACGTTGTTGCTCAAGTCAGCTTAGACTTCCCATTACTCCGTTAATATCTCATTTATTGCCTGGGACTCGTGACAATACCCAGCAGACGGCCCATCTCTATTCCCAGAGGCAGGACTGCCTGGTACTCCAGACAATGGGTCACTTGAGAACATCTTGTTGATGGTGCCATGGAGCAGCTTCGTATCTATTTACTCGTTGAGGCACATTCTTCTTGCCCACTGGAACAGAGTCCTTACTGTCTGGGACGGCATGGTAGGTTACAGCTGAGGGGTTATCAGCTACTCCTCTGCCAACAGGTCTGCAAAGGTAACCTCTTTAGACCGCCCAATGGGTTCGTCTAGTGTTTAAAGTTTGGAGCCGATCACGTAGCCACTACTGAAGTTCTCCCGTCTCTTGTGTTTAATGCCCCGCCCTCAAGTCTTGTTATCTTTTGGAGTCGTCTGTCTGTCTGTTCAGAGTGCTTCTCAGTGAGTGAATGGCCCTCGAGCTGCGCTAAAATGCGCCTTTTGCTGAACTTGAGTAGTCCTGTGAGTGGACTTGGCCTACTTCGAGCACTTAAAAAGGTAAGGTCAACATGTTCCTGAAAAGATTCCCATGTACTTCTTTGCCGTCTAGTTGTGTCGCTCTCAGAGCTTCGTTGAGGCGCATAGAGTAAATGTAAGGTGTGGTCGTTGGTCTTTCGTTTACCTTTTAGTTCCCGGGAGCCGCACAGTGGCTTCGACGTTGGCAGCCTCAGATTGAGAGGGCGGTGTAGTGTATTTGCTCACAAACTGCGCACCCTGCTAATACTTTATAGTGCCATATAATGGGAACCCTTTCAATGTCTTCACTCTCTGTTTACAAAGAGACCATGTGCGCCTCCCCGTTCTTGCCTCCCCCCTGCCCCCACCCCCTATGTCCGCCGCGCTTCCAACCCCGTAAGAGGCACGGGCTCTCTATTCTCAGCTGAACAATACTGTATGCGTCTCAGGTTGGTCTTTGGTTCATTTGGTTGATTACTAAGGTCTCGGATTCTAATGAAGGGGTGTCTCCTTTCTATTTGTTCCGGTGGAATGAAGGGGGATCTCTTTGCCTATACTTTTTTTCGCGGAAGGGTGCTACCTTTCAGATGTTCTAGTGTAGCATGCGGCTGAAGCAATTCCATGCCTTTCTCATAAACTGGAACCCCATACTGCCTGGCTTTCGGGGCCTGCTCCAGAGCCTCAGCTTTACGATAACGTGAATAGTAACATTGTGTAACCCTCATTCGTTTTCATTTTGTGAAATAGGAATTGACTATTGCGTTCTTAAAACCGGCCGTGTAGGTGCACACAAAAGAGGAACTGTAGAACATGGTTTGTAAAAGAATTAACGATATTTTCTTTGTAACTAAATAATATGTTATTGAAAAAGTACATTTTCGAAGAGTTAAAAATTAATAATAAAAGGTTCCTTTAAAAGGAAACAAAATTCACGTGTAATTAGGCTATCTTAAAATATTTTGGGGAGAAATTTAAAACAGGAAATCATTTCATCGTTTGAAACTGGGTCATGTGTCATTGCATTTCGAATGTTTTTCTGAGGAGCTGTGGGGAGGATACGCATTCAGCCTTACACTTGGAGGCAGTCTGGAAGCGGATTGGTGCAGGCTGGGCTTCTGGCTAGGCACACCGTGAATAAATCATTTGTTCCGCCTTTTTTATGTTGACAATGCCTTGTTGAGCTCTCTAGATCTGCATCCACCTCAAACAATGTGAGAGCTGCAGAGTGTCCTTGAGGTCGGGCTTTCAGATCAGGTCCCCGTGTTTATTACCGACACACGCATAAATCACTTTTACAATCCATGCATACCGAATAATGCAACGCTCATGGTCGAACCCGTGTAAGAGTGGTTTCGCTACAGTCGTGCTTCTCGTCGAGATGAAGGTGCATCACTGTTTATTCCCGCCACAAAAATGCTCCCAAAGAAAGTGGAGCAGGACTGAACTGAAAAACGAAAATTAATGTGATTACATCAGTTGTGTTTGAGGCAAAGGAGACCAAAAAAGGGAAAATCACAGAAACGTTTGTCGATATGCTTCCCAAACATCAAACAAGATGGCAGAAGTATGGAAGGACTGGATATAAAATGAGAGAGAGAGAGAAATAGATATAGAGAGAGAAATAGAGAGAGAGAGCGAGAGAGAGAGAGGGGGGAGGGAGGAAAGGGAGGAAGGAGGGAGCGAGCGAGAGAGAGAGAGAGAGAGAGAGAGAGAGAAAGAAAGAGAGAGAGAGAGGAGAGAGAGATAGGGGGAAGAGCGAAAGATACAGACACAGAGAGAGAGAGAGAGAAGAGGAGAGGAGAGGAGAGGGAAGAGAGAGAGAGAGAGAGAGAGAGAGAGAGAGAGACAGAGAGAGACAGAGAGAGAGACAGAGAGAGAGAGAGACAGAGAGAGAGAGAGAGAGAGAGAGAGAGAGAGGCAGGCAAAGGGACAATCACATTCAAAAAGGACAAGAAAGAGAGTAAAAAATAGAGGACATTTATATCGCCGTTCTTCACTGCAGAGAGAAAGAAGCATTGTGTTGGTGTCGTGGTGAAAAGAGAGCAAAAACACGTGTACAGGTGAAATAGCTCCTTCATATCGTGTTTTGCCTCTCACAATGCCATTTGTGTAGAAGGAGACATTTGTTTGATACAGGGTAGGTATGTAAGTCCTGCTCCCCTTTTGTCTTGACAACCCACGAACTTCTGTCACGTTGCACAACACTTGAAGGATTCATTTGTATCACTTTGTTCTGCGTTCGGACAGTCTTTTTATTTCCCCACCAAACATAGGATATCTGTGTGTATTTCTCACATGTTTGACTGCTGCACCATTATACATAGCTTACTGTAGATGTTAAGGTGTGTTCTCATTGTGCGAAGCGTCAACCTACTTCGCCAAAGTTTTGACTTGGCGTGAATGATTTTCAGGGTTTGCCAAGTGTCCGACTTCGGTGATTGCGTTCCTCGTTTTCCGATGTATATTGCGACTAAGTAGGTCGAAGCTGCATCCTGATTGGTCATATAAGATCACCTTTTCGAATTGGGGTCGCGGAATGTATAGGCCGTACACATTGCTATGTGATACATGTACTACTATTAGTGTCATGGAGTCCAGTGAGGCAGGAGCGTGGGCCTATTCGCATGCAATAGTCCCCAACACAACATCGCGTAAGTCCACTTCGGAGTATTCGTATGCAAAAGTCACCGAACACAACATCGCGTAAGTCCACTTCGGAGTATTCGTATGCAAAAGTCCCCGAACACAACATCGCGTAAGTTCACTTCGGAGTATTCGTATGCAAAATTCTCCGAACACAACATCGCGTAAATCCACTTCGGCTTTCGTTCACTACGGGTACTTCGCCCAGTTAGAACACACCTTTAGCGCCGATGATTAAGAAACTTGTGCCTTGGTTGAGCAGACCTTGAAACCAATTAAGTCACTTGTAGCTTACCAAGTAATCTCTCGTTCATTCAAAGCTTGCTTTGATGTACTTTGTGCTTTGCCTATAAACTGCTCAATGAAAACCTTCACGATCAATCTCGCAGCAGAAAACAATGAAATTCTGTATCGATCAGTTCTCCCACGCAACTACTTAGAAATCACAGGGGCGTGTGGCAGTGCGTCTACCTCAACTCTATTTATAGATTCCAGCACCATCAAGTGGTTGGGCTGTTGTTTTTTTGCCAGTGCCTCCCATGTATGGCTTTTTTATTCAGTTAGATTTTAAAGTAGTGAGAATTTGCTGTCAAGAGCATCGGCAGCTATATTTACTAGATACAGTCGTAGCAGAAGTTTTAGCCTGTGGGGATCGTCAGTCTGACTAGTCCATCAAATTTCAAGTTCTTTTCACAAGAAAAAAAGTAAAATATTATTTTGTGCTCACATTGTTTATGTCGAAAAGATTCCTATTACACCCCCTGTGGATAGAGGCTGAAAATAGGTCCACTGCGACTCCGGGCGCAATTCATTAGAGGCGAATGATTAAGGATATCGTGACCTGATTTGCTGTAATTATAACTAGTTCGAGTGCTTTCGTGATCAATGGCTCTATCTAGCCTACAAAGGCTAATTGACCGAAAAACTTCATCCATCCATCTAAAATCCAACTCCTTTTACATACATTCACTGTTTACATCGCCTCATCATCGTCACTGTTACATTGCCTCATCATCGTCGCTATTATTGTGCATTCATCTATCATCCACCTTCGTCGCACACAGCTGATTGTTCTCACTGACTGTTCACTATGATGCTAATCACACCACTGACCACGCTTGCCCGGCTTGGAGGACTTCATCGGGTTTTCTTTGGCTCACAGATAGAGGAGAAGATCAACATCGACACACTAGAGGAACTGAAGAGAGCGTTTGCCTCCGCAGACAAGAACCGCTCCAGCCAGCTGGAACTGGACGAATTCAAGCAGCTGCTGAAGCGACACCTGAGCATTCCTCCCAACAGAGTGAGTACAACTTGTGATGCTGGGTTCTCATCTTTGTATCATCATTGTGGTAAAATTAACTAGAGTAAATTATGCTACTTAGTAGCTTGTTTTCAGTGTGTTGCACATAGTATGAACTGATGCTTGAGAGTGTCTTTTCAAACGGGTTGTTTGTTTTATTGTCTGGCATAGACTCTTGAGCGTTAATTAGAAATTGCTCTGATGTAGTTTGTGCTTCATGGGATGAGTGCTTCTGTCGAGTAGCTTCTGCTGAATGTATTATAAAGAAGAGGCTTTGACGGTTAGACATGATGAGAGTAGCCTTTCTGTTTGACTGTATTCTTAAAGACTCATTAGAGAAAGCAGCACCACTGGTTGTAGGAAAACCACCTTTCTGAATGTACTCTTGTATTCTATTTGGATTGCACAGAACTTATAAGAGAAACCACTTCCCTCGTACTGTTGTGTCGTCGTCACCAGTCAGCTTTTCATCTGTTACTAGCCATTTATCAAGATTACTATAGAACTGTCTACTGAAACAGAACTGAAGTCCAAAGTTTGTGTTCACAAACCGTTTCCGTTTAATCCATGGCAAACATGAACTTTCAGTCATACTTCTCTTCTTTCTCACATTGTCCAGGTGAGGCTGCATCCCAGAAATGTATACATCGCCTGACGTCTCTTGAGTTGTGGTATTCAAAACTGTATGACTCGTAGAAGGTCGTCATCGGGCATGAGTGCTGAACTCACATTGCCTTCATCCCAAGGGAGTAATACTCGATGATATCATCCGTGAGGGTGGATAAGGCAGACAGTACAGCGAAGAACCTATGATGCGGGCTTGCGCCAGCATCGCGTTGGAGTGTTTCCCATATGAAGAAAAAGGTGCAAGTGCTAGGCAGTCTGCACCTTCTGTCCGTCTATGTGTGTGTCGTCAGATGCGGGTGTTAGGTCGATCGAACTACCAAAAATCAAGGGGTGTGGTGAGTCGCGATATCAGACGCAGATGTAACTGAAGAGTTGTTTCGCATCAATATATATCTTTACTGGGGCATTCTGCCATCCGCATCTTACAATGCTTAGGGCCAGAGCCATCCGAAATACTACAGAGCTGCTGCAGAAGACCGCTGAAGCTGCCTGGTTGTGGGTGTGGCAGTCCAGCAGGCACCGTACACAGGCAGCCACCAGGAACTAGTGGACACTCCCTGATGGTGTTTTGTGCTGCTGGGGACCGCCCGTGGTCGAACCACTGGAATAGGCACAGAAAGGTTCACGACCACAGGTTCCAGCTGATGAGGGGAGTCTCCAGCGGCAGCAGCCGTATGTAGTATTCATTTGTATTTGATGGTGGTACCTAACCTCCCATCACTTTGCTTTCTACAGGAGCAGCAGATCGACGCTCTCTTCATGAAGATCGACTGGGCCTCAGAAGGCGCCATCACCTGGGATGAGTTCTGCACCTACATGCAGCTGGAGTACGCCGAGAAGGAGGACTCTTACGTCAGAGCCAAGGAAGTCTGCTTCCAGTGCCCAGCCAAGATCGAGAACATTCCGCATCGAGACCCCATCATGCGCATCACGGACACGTCTGACGGCACGTTCATGGCCTGCAGCACCGAAGGCACCATGACCTTTTGGTCGCCCTGCGCCGAGCTGAAGAGAGTCCGCACTGTGGTGGTGAGTAGAGAGATGGATGCATGGATGGGTGAGTCGGTGGATGGAAGGATGTAGGGCAGGGTGGATCGGTGGATAGATATATGAATGGATGGAAGGATGGATGGATTAATGGATGGATGGTTCGGGGGATGGAAGGATGGATGCATAGATGGATTGATGGTATGGTTGGATGGGATGGATGGATTGATGGATGATGCACATATGTATGGATGATAGATGACAGAATGGAAGGATCGGTAGATTGATGGATGGATGAATAAGTGGATGGATGGATGGATAGATGAGTGGGTGGGTGGGGAGTGGGTGGGTGGGTGGATGGATGGATGGATGGATGGATGGATGGATGGATGGATGGATGGATGGATGGATGGATGGATGGATGGACGGATGGATGGACGGACGGATGGATGGACGGACGGACGGACGGACGGACAAGGTTTTACTGCCTAACAGCCTTTGTGGAATTTTCACGGCCATTAACCAGCTGAATCGCTAGTGCTGATTGAAACATGGGTGAGTCGAGATTCACTTTCAGCAGTCGTTCACCTTTTACGGATCGCTGAGAGCGCCATCATGGATCTATTCTCCCCTCCGATCCTCAGGGGGCGTGCGTACTGAGGATCACTTGATGGTGTGGATATGTCTCGAGCACGGAAAGTGTATCAAATGTCGGAGAGGGAAAGGAGGAAGAGGAGGGGGAGAGTGTGAGGCAAAGTTGACACCAATGTGTCTATGAAATTATGTGGAGTCGTGTTGCCCGCATTGCTGTCCCCTCTGCTTCAGAGTGCGGACCAGTCAGGGAGGCAGAAACCCAAATGGATCACAGACTTTGTCCTCATGCCGCAGTTCACCAAAATCA
This sequence comes from Theodoxus fluviatilis, assembly GCA_034096865.1. NCBI lineage: Eukaryota > Metazoa > Mollusca > Gastropoda > Cycloneritida > Neritidae > Theodoxus > Theodoxus fluviatilis. The sequence goes on along the minus strand of JAWQFJ010001498.1, from coordinate 57,651 downwards.
TCGTAGGAACGGGGTAAGACCAACGTAGAAACCCACTTGCTTTTCAGCTCTGAGCGCTCTCAGACTGTAATGTGCTGAGTATGTGAAACTGATCATTGCTTATTTGTCTGTTTTGCTTACTTGTTCAAGATTTACATGATTATATGTTGTGATAGAGAAGTGTGGTTTCTAAATGATACAACGCAACGCAAATATAATGTACGATACTGTCGGTACAAATCTGCCAGAAGTTTTTTTTTGCGGGCGGAGGGTGAGGAAGTGGAGAAAATGGGAAGGTGCAGTCTGTTTGTTAGAACCTAATGAAGCAATTTTCCCCCTTTGTTCTGTCATCAGGGATCGGGAAATTCAATTCTTTGAACTCTCGTCGTTTGAACCCTACTGCCAAGTCAGTGGTCTGGAGACGGTGCCGCTGAAGCTGGACTACAGGTAAACTACATCGTCTGTGCCTTCCTCGTGGTACATTGTGCGTGGTGCTGAGTTTACACTGCTATAGCAGTTTGCGGTCATTCATTTATTAACCAACAACTTTTTCGACAACTTTTCCTAAGTTTGCGATTGTTTTCTTTTGCATTTGTTTAAGATTGGAGACATATACTTGATGGTTGTAACACATAGACACATTCGTTTGCTGGTGGTTACATTTTGATGAATTAGTTCCGTGCTGCTAGATCTCGGTGAATCAGTTTGATGCCATCAGTTCTTGATCAATTAGTCTGATACTGTTACATCTTGATGTATTAGTTTGACGCTTCAACATCGTGATGAATTAATTTGATACCACTACATCGTGATGAAATAGTTTGATACCACTACATCGTGATGAAATAATTTGATACCACTACATCGTGATGAAATAGTTTGATACCACTACATCGTGATGAAATAATTTGATACCACTACATCATGATGAAATAATTTGATACCACTACATCGTGATGAAATAGTTTGATAACACTACATCATGATGAAATAATTTGATACCACTACATCGTGATGAAATAGTTTGATAACACTACATTTGTGATGAAATAATTTGATACCACTACATCGTGATGAAATAGTTTGATGCCATTACATTGTGATGAATTAGATGTTTTTTGTCACGTTCGTTTCATGCTATTTACTTATCAATAGATTCATTTGGTGGTGGTTACATCTTGATTCATTAGTTCGATGCATGTACACCTTGATGCACTTAATCAGTACCAGTACACCTGGGTGCATAATACCTGATACGGAAATGTGTGCTGTTGCAGCTCTACCGGTCACGATGAGTGCCTCATTCTCTATGGAGACAGCGAAGGTTGTATCAACATCCTCGTCATCAAATCCGTTGGAGAGTGCCTCAGGTGAGAATAAATCTCAAACCAGGTTGTGGTTTGTGCAAGTTGCCAACATTTCGGTTTGTATCTGAAATGTGAGGAAAAGGAGCTCTAAATCTAGTGTCATTCAAAATCACATTGCCGTGAGTCTTATGCAGATTTTGGTTTGTATTCAAAAGGTTGGTTGATTAAATTCTAGTGGATGCTACTACATTAACAAGACTATGCGTCTGGTTCAAGGGGAAGCGATGCTCTATTGGATAAACACAGAGGAAGGGTTGCTTCTTTCAACTGATTTGGAAACACAGCGATGTCGTCTCCCCTGTACATAAACCTCTGCAATCAGAACGTATGTCGTTCCATCTTGTTATAACATACCCTTTGCACCTGTGTTCACGTGTACTACTTCTTCAAGATAACAAGAGGAAGGTGACCAATGGAGTCTGGCGAAGTCGCGCAGTTGCAGGGGCAAGCATGCAAAGAAGAAACTCCTTCTTCAGGACTAACAAAGAGGAGGTGAGCCACTTGGCCTGAAGAAGGAGTTTCCCTCTGAAGGCTTGCCCCAAAACCTCTGCACTTTTCAACAACGTTGCCAAAGGTTCCTACTGCGGACTCTCTGCGCTCTACGACGCCGGGCTTGACGCCATCGCCACATAGAGCCTAGCCACTCGCTCCGCCTACAAGTGCCTTCAGCCCTTCCACAAACGGCCCTCTTCAGGGTCTCTATTTTTCTCGAGAGAATACAATTAGTCAGACTCCGGTCTATCTTTTTCTTTTTCTTTTCCTTTTCAGGCCTAGTGATGTGATTCATATTCGGATTCCGGCCCCTCACCTCTTTCGTCTCTAAAATGGCAGAGTGGTCAGGAGTTCTGCTTGTAGTAACAGTGCGTGTAGAGTGGTCAGGAGTTCTGCCTGTAGTAACAGTGCGTGTAGAGTGGTCAGGAGTTCTGCCTGTAGTAACAGTGCGTGTAGAGTGGTCAGGAGTTCTGCCTGTAGTAACAGTGCGTGTAGTGTGGTCAGGAGTTCTGCCTGTAGTAACAGTGCGTGTAGAGTGGTCAGGAGTTCTGCCTGTAGCAACAGTGCGTGTAGAGTGGTCAGGAGTTCTGCCTGTAGTAACAGTGCGTGTAGAGTGGTCAGGAGTTCTGCCTGTAGTAACAGTGCGTGTAGAGTGGTCAGGAGTTCTGCCTGTAGTAACAGTGCGTGTAGAGTGGTCAGGAGTTCTGCCTGTAGTAACAGTGCGTGTAGAGTGGTCAGGAGTTCTGTCTGTAGTAACAGTGCTTGTAGAGTGGTCAGGAGTTCTGCCTGTAGTAACAGTGCCTGTAGAGTGGT
>JAWQFJ010001498.1:47500-52500 GCA_034096865.1 Theodoxus fluviatilis | reverse complement strand
GCTGAATTGATCCCTACTATGAACTACATCAATTTTCACAGAAAACGTTTTGCTGATCGAGTAATACCAATGACAACGGTGTAATAAGTTTGCTGCTCGTGAAGGGTAGATATGAACTGAACTTACTCTGTACCGCTCCCTTTTCCAGCTTAAGTATTACCACGACATCGGTCAGGTGATATCGTGTTCTAACAACGCCAACACAGCGCTTGTCATAGGTAGGTTGGTACTGATATCAAATTATTCACTGACATAAGGATATCGTGAGAGGCAACCTGATTGTATAAATGCTAATTCTTTATGGTTTTGGCATATTGTATGAGTAGTGTCATGATATTACATTCCCCATTACGAGAGTGTTGCCATAGCTGGAGCGGAGATTTTTATGTAAGACACGGTGTGAAGGCGGTTTCTTACTGCGCGATGAAGGATCCCGTGCAGGTGTCTGTCACATGCAGTAATATGCTTAATTACACCGGCTTAGGTGTGCTATTATCACATTTGGTGGTGTATGACAATGTTCGCAGACTAAATTACAGGCAGAAGATGTGTACAGCGATGTCTGGCAATGTTCACAGTTCGTACCTCAAGTGGCAATGTTTGTCTGACTGATGGTGCTCGCAGTTTGTACTACCATTGGACATGTGTGACGATATCTGATGATGTTATTGAGTTGTACAAGTAGTGGTGTGTATAACAATGCCTGACATACAAGTAGAAGTGTGTATACTTGGAACAACGTCTGAGGATACCGCAGTATAAAGCAACACTGTGCACGACTGTGCAGTGTGCTGACTGCAACATGAGCAGACTTACTTCTGACGACATTTGACGATTTTTCTTTTTAGACGGTTTCACAGCCAACGCTGTGTAAGATGATGCCGGATGGTATTTATAGATGGCAGTATGTTTGACGACGTGTGACGACGACATACACGTTGCAGCACAGGCAGCTTCACCTATGGCATTTTCCTGAAGGTCCTGTAATAATCAGAGGTTATGGTCAAGAAGGACGATGTGCATGACGATGTCTGGTGATGTTTGCAGGCTGCACGATAGGCAGCACGCACGTGGAGCAGCAGCTGAAGGAGGCGAGGGCTCTGGACGGGGGAGACAAGTACAAGACCAAGGGCTTCTACGCCTACAACTGCACCAAGTCCAGACTGGAGTCCGACCAGTCGGTCTTCAAGGTCTACAAGGGCGTCAAGTGCTTCGACTTCAGCAAGGACAAGAACATCCTCATCACTGGAGGTGCGTGTGTGGGAATAAATGGTGTCTTGTGTTCTGCACCTTGGCAGGACAGCGTGGCTATTCGCTCCCTACCCCCATCCAAATCAAAGTGAAGGGCCAAAAACTGGAAGATGTGAACAACTTCAAATACCTGGGATCTATCGTGACTGATAAAGGGTCCAAACCAGAGATACTGTCCAGGATAGCACAAACAACAGCTGCATTGGCAAAGTTGAAGCCAATATGGCGTGACAGAAATATCACTCTCGCGTCGAAGATCAGGCTCATGCGCACGCTGGCCATCTCCGTATTCTTGTATGCATGCGAGTCCTGGACACTCACATCTGAACTACAGAGACGGATACAAGCCCTGGAAATGAGATGCTACCGCAAGATTCTGAACATCTCATATAAAGACCATGTCACGAATGAGGAAGTCAGCAACAGGATCAGGAGAGCAATTGGACAGTACGAAGACCTGCTCTCAATCGTGAAAAGCAGAAAGCTGAAGTGGTACGGTCACGTGTCAAGAGGCAGTGGGCTGGCTAAGACCATCCTGCAAGGTACCGTACCAGGTGGGAGAAGGAGAGGCAGGCAGAGAAAGAGGTGGGAAGACAACATCAAAGAGTGGACTGGCTTGACCTTTGCTGACTCACAGCGATCCACAGAGGATAGAGATCGATGGAGGAAGATTGTCCGAAAGTGGTGCCTCAACAACCCATCTCAGGGTTAAGAGACTGAACTGAACTGAACTGAACCCCTACCCCCTCAGGCCATCTACTCCACCCTAAATATATATGCCAGAAGAAGAGAAACTTGAACGAGACCTATCGTGTCGTGTGTATGTTCTTCAGTGAAATAACTTATGTATTTTTTTTACAGTGCAGCTTTCAGAGACTACGCCAATATAATAGTTGTTCTCTAGAGGAAAATGTATACATCTGTGAACGTGAACAAAGAGGAAAGAATAGAATGAATATTTTCACACAAAAAAGTTCACGAGATGCATTACGACACATTCACGTAGGTTTTCATTTCCAGTTACATTGTGCTTGAAATTCACTCGTCCGTTTGTATTTTTAGGAATGGACAGAATTATCAGAAAGTGGAACCCGTATGTCCCTGGGTGAGTGGTTTGTCTGCATTCTTCGTGTCTTGTTTATTAAACAGAAGTCACACGATTCAGTCACGTTTTGTGTGTGCTACTTGTGTCGATCTCTGCTTTCCAGAAATAAGAAATGCTCTGACCAATCATAGCAAATGTGCATATGCATTTGGTTCAGTTGTTGTTCTGTGTGGAGTGTCAAAATCGCTAGTAACATTTCCTCTGTCTACACGTCGTTTAACTCTACCTGTTTCTTCGTGTTTTTATTCCTTCCTTAATTACATACTGACCATTGTGCATGTGCCCCAACAGGAAACCTACTGGAATGCTACGAGGCCACAACGCACCCATTTTCTACCTGTGCATAGCTGAGGAGGACAGCAGGATATTCAGCATATCAACAGACAGGTGTGTCAAAGTAAGTGCCAGTACTCTCTCTAATGATGCGTCACACCGTCTGCAGATCTTCGAGCTCCTTCCCCTCTTGATTCTCAATTGTGTTTCTACAATGCCGGCAATTTTATTTTCGTTGTTTCTGTCTCTCTGATATATATTGAAAAAAAACGACCGCCTGACAATAGCACAGCTATTTGCTTTAATGGAAAATAGAAGTGTGTATGCCAGATGCATTTCCATGAAGTTGCAGTAGTTTCCCGCACTCTCCTGCCGGTTGGCAAGTAGTCTCTTGAGATATTTGACCATGGAGGCCATTTGCTTTACCTCTCTCCTCCATAGCAGCGTGAACTGAATCTCGCCTCCTTGTCTATCCAGGTCTGGGACCTGCAGGACCACTCCTGTCTGCTGACGGTGAGGCCCAAGGGCCACAAGATCCGCGGGGATCTCCAGGCCACGCACTACTCCATCACCTCCAAAACCATGGCGGCTGCCACGGACCAGATGGCCTGCCTCGGCCTCAGACTCAAGTCAGTCCCTAGCACCTGTTTGTCTGTCTGTGGAAGAGTCGATGTAGAAAGACAGCACATTGAAATATGTTTTGTAAAGTAGCTGAAAATTGTTTCATATTTGGTTTAGTTTCAAGAGTATTAGATTGAAAGTTTGTTTTTGAATAGTGCTTGTGTAAATACTGCTTCAACTGATATGTATTTTAGCTGTGGTTTATCCCACTTTATCTGATGAACACCGACATTTCAGATATCAAAACAAAACCAACAACTCGCCCACAAAGAATCATGACAGGAAAAAACAATAACATGTGCAATTCTCTCAGCAGGATGGGGAGAGGTTAACAGGAGACGAGAGCAAACCTAATTAACATTGTTCTTAAGGATATAAATGTTTAAAATGTTGTATTTTTTCACCGTTTTGTTTGATAAATGTTACGTCTCGTGTCATCTTTTGTCAGCACCCACAACACTACCAGTATTACATTGGAATACCATAGGGTGTCGTCTCTTTCATGCGCTATAGTTTTTGTTCTAACGGACGTTCTTATTTATTAAAAAAAACTGCTTGACTTACAGTTATGCTACAATGCAAAGCCTCTTAGCTGTTGCTGCAAAAGTCACGTCTTGAAATCTTGATAGTCAAGATGAACTTTACTGCCAGAGATTCTGATGCCTTCCATTGTATTCTACATGGTACGTCATTTGCGCAGGCCTGTGCTGCATGCAGACATCGTCATCACTCACAAGGAACCCGTAACCTGCTGCAAGTACAACCCCAGCTTCAAGCAAGTCGTCACCTGTTCGGATGGATCTGTGAGTAACTCCTATTAATCATGATTCTGCACGTAGATGAGTGGAGGACGTCTGCCATCTGCTCATCAATCAATCTGCAGGCGCACAGCAATTTGAAACAAACTCTAAATTTAGTTTTGTACTCCTCAGAGTTGAAATCTGTACACATCTTAAAGAATAATGACTCTTCCCTTTACTGTTGAACGGTTATGCTCAACCGAAGGAAAATGTGTTGGAATGATGAACAGAACAGAGTATCAACCTCTTTGTTGCCTTCTCCAGGTGATCAAGCTGTGGGACTTTGAGACTGGGGCCTTCATATTCGAGTACGGGGACGCTCATGGTGACACTGCCATCACCTGTATGACCTTCGACAACACGCAGAGAAGGTGAGGCCAGGTATCAAGAATGAAGCGCATTGAGCTGGCGCTGATAAACAGGCGCCTACCAGTGCTGAAGCAGACTAAGTAAAAATCATTAGCTGCAAATGTTATAAGCAACGTCATTACGTTTTTGTATACCATTAGACAGTGCTGTATTATCAGTTTGCTGAACAGAATCCTGCTGGAGAGAATGAAGGCGGCAGTGGACAGTCAGCTTCGAGAGCAGCAAGCAGGTTTTCGCCAGGACAGATCCTGTACAGACCACATCGCCACCCTTCGCATTATTGTGGAACAGTCGCTAGAGTGGAACTCGTCCCTCTACATCAATTTCATAGACTAAGAGAAAGCCTTCGACAGCCTGGACCGAGAGACTCTGTGGAAACTGCTGAGACATTACGGTGTGCCAGAGAAACTCATCACGCTGATCCAGAACACCTACAAGGACATGGCATGCAGAGTGATTCATGGTGGCAGGCTGTCGGACAGCTTCACAGTAAAGACCGGCGTCAGACAGGGGTGTTTGCTGTTACCTTTTCTGTTTCTGCTTGCCATCGATTGGATAATGAAGTCCACCACAGAAGGAGC
>JAWQFJ010001498.1:32500-42500 GCA_034096865.1 Theodoxus fluviatilis | reverse complement strand
CAGCGACAGCTTATTCAAGAATTCATGAACTGTAACAGCTACTCTAAGTGCCCATCTACGACATCTGTTTGTTATTACGCCTTTCTTGGCTGCTTATGTATTTTCTGTGTACCATTTTTGCCCAACATCCCCAGGGCTGCTTTATTGTGGCAATTGGAACCGACTCGGCTGTCTGATGAAATCTGAGCCCTCCATGACTGCAAATGGAAAAATTAATTTTGTAACTGATTTTCTTGAGAACCTCTCTTTAACCTAATTTGTTTTGAATGTCAGTTTTAGATGTCTGTCAGGTAAATGATTTGACAGCCTTTGCAGTTATGACATCATCAAGGGATCTGTGTCTGAATCAGTTTCAATGCGTTGCTAAAGCTCACGATTCGAGCGACCTTGACCGAGGTCTGCTGTCTGCGCAGTGGTGGCGTCCTGGCGTGGTCACGTGGAGAGCGTCACGTGCTTGAACCTGGTGGAGGACTACAAGATCCTCATCAGCTCCTCCATGGACTGCACCGTGCGTCTCTGGACCATGGAAGGTCACTACATTGGTAAGGTCAAGGTCTGGATGATAGCTGATCTAAGAGATGTCACTTCCTAAAATGGCTGCCTTGACATTTGATCAGTGGAAGCGTGTCCAACTCGGAAGTGCGCCAGTCTTACAAGAAGTTTGAAACGTCGCTAGTTTGTGGTTTTGCTAGAATGAATTCAAACTTTGATTGTAAGTAGAGCTCCATGACAGTTGCGCGCGCACAATACAAAGGTCTTTTCTTCTCCGATGACTTAGTTGAATGGTGAAATTTGGAATATTCATCAGGTCGCTGCAAAGTGAAAATAATTTGGCGATTTTGCATTTTAAGAAGTCACCCTGGTCCATAATTTCCTTATCTACATGACGTGTAAACCTCGTTTTGATTGATATTGTGAAAAGATGCATGTAACTTGTGAAAGTGACAGTTCACCAAGTGTTGCCTGATGACATTTTACATCTGTTCAAAATTTCAATGTTGTAAATTTTCATTGAAAGTCAGCATACGTTTCTATTCCGTGCATGTGTAGTTAAATGCTGCAATCTCTTTCGTGGTTTTTTGTCTTTTTTTAGGGTTGGGAGGGCGGGGGGGAGGGGGGCTTATCAAGCACCACACTTGCTTAGCTGTGACACGTAAGTGTTTATTCTTTTCTTCTCTAGAACAGCTTACAAAGAACAGTAATGCTAATTGTAGTTGGTCTGCTCTACCACTCTGCCCGTAGGGACGTTGGGCCAGCCTGACCTGTGGGACGTGAACAACCCCGCCTCCTACCAGTATCCCATGGTGCCCTACGATGTGCTGGTGGACCCCATGTCCCTGCCTGACCACCCCGTCATTGCCGACAAGCAGAATGCCCACCAGATCATCCATGAAGACTCAGCTCAGGCATCAGACGAAGAGGTGCGGGAAGTGAGATCCCTCCACTAGCTCTCTGTGTCAGAAAGAGTACATTTCAAACTGGTTGTACTGGCCTACAAAAGATTTAATGGTATGTCCACCAGCGTATCTTCAACACATTGCACCACAAGGTAAACCCACCAGATATCTATGGTCTTCTTCAGCTTTCCTGCTGAAACAGTGGAAAGCAGCCAAGCGCAGATCTGGATAGTGGGCATTTTGCTATGCTGGGCCTCTGCTCTGGAATGCCCTATTTGACAAATCGGAAGATGTCCAAAGCTGATTGAGTTTGACATCTTGGAACTCATCTCTGTAGCAAATACTACGAGGGACTCCTGATTGATGTGCGTTGCGAGCGACTCAGTAGGAACTGGAACCAGCGCTACACAAGCGCTGATGCTGCTGAATAGCTCTGTTTGTCACACATATCGATAGAGGTCCATAATGGGAACCCATGGAGTAATCATTATGTGTGCCCGTCATTCAGTGAGGCTTGTTGAAACGGAATTGGGAATTATCCATGAATTAGAATTCTCCGGAGCAGTAGATGTTCGTATGGTCGTTAATCCTACAATAACTGAGAGATGCTGATTTTACTCTACAGGAACGGATTCATGTGGGTTTTGTATCTTTGAGGTCCGATATTTTTAGATAGCTGAGTCCATTGTCCAGTGTGGGCTTCCGCACCAAATAGTGCCACTGAGATTGTCTCCCCTTCCTACTGAGGAACTGGGTTCTGTAAATCATTTCCATAATGTATTGAGTGGGAAAAATATCGTTATGCTTTTTATTCATCAGGTAACTAGAACACAAAGGTTTGGTAGCTGTGATAAGAGAGCGGTACTTTGTATTGCTCTTTTTTGTTGCTATCCATTTAAGCATGAACTGAAAGGCATTATTTCATGTTTATACACGTGTCCTCGAGTCGGATTTGACGTGGCTAGGTAACTGTGTGAGCATTGTGGTGAAGAAAATAACTTTTGCACGCTTGTCTGTCAGCCTGCATGCCTGCGTAACCGACGTTTTTCTCGTATGCCTCTGTTATCTGCCCATCTCGAAATATTATGAACGAACCGTTTTTGTTTTGCTCCATCAGGACTCTGGAAATAGAAGCCCTTCTCCACCGACCCTCATCACCAAACTGCAGTTCCACGTGGACGATGAAACTATTGCAGAACAACTGAAAGGGAAGTCCTATAACAAGGGGACTGGGAAAAGGTGAGTCCATCTGCCATATGTATTACTGACATGTTTTTGAGTGTGGGGTTTGTATGTTGTTGTTTTTTTTTTTTTTTGGGGGGGGGGGTAAAATGTCATACCAATCTCAAAATATATTTTGAATATTATTAGACATATTTTTATATAGTCAGACTTGAAGGGAACCTGTAAACGATGTGTGCGTGCGTACGTGCGTGTGTGTGTATGTGTGTGTGTGTGTGTGTGTGTGTGTATGAGTGTGTGTATCTGTGTGTGTGTGTGCGTGTGTGTGTGTGTGTGCGTGTGTGTGTTTTGTGTGTTTGTGTGTGTGTGTCTGTGTGTGTGTTTTGTGTGTAATGTGTGAGCGTGTGTGTGTGTGTGTGTGTGTGTGTGTGTACGTGTGTGTGTGTGTGTGTGTGTTTTGTGTGTTTGTGTGTGTCTGTGTGTCTGTGTGTGCATTTTGTGTGTATTGTGTGTGTGTGTGTGTGTGTGTGTGTATTTTGTGTGTATTTTGTGTGTAATTTGTGTGTGTGTGTGTGTATCTGTGTGTATTTTGTGTGTATTTTCTGTGTGTGTGTGTGTGTGTGTGTGTGTGTGTGTGTGGATTTATGTGTGACGTAAACTAAACACCATGGATTTCTGGGAAGATCCCACAGACATCACTAAACACCATGGATTTCTGAGAGATGGGAGAAAAGTTATGTGGATTTATGTGTGTGTATGCATGTGTGTGTGTGTGTGTGTGTTTATGCATGTGTGTGTTGGTGTGTGTGTGTGTGTGTGTTTTGTGTGTGTGTGTGTATGTGTGCCTGTATGTCTCTGTGTGTGTTTTGTGTGTATTTTTGTGTGTTTGTGTGTGTGTGTTGTGTTGTCTATGTGTGTGTGTGTGTCTGTGTGTTCCTGTGTGTGTTTTGTGTGTATTGTGTGTGTGTTTGTTTTTGTGTGCGCTTGTGTGTACGTGTAGCTCCTCCTCAAAATGAGTGAGACTCTTGCAGCTCCGTCATGAATCACTCAGCTCCTAGAGCAACGCAGTAGATATCTTGTTTTCTCCGCAGGTTGCGCCATGAGAAGATGAAACCAGTCAAGGTGGATCGAGGTGGTCCAAGCGAATACCAGATGTTGCAATGCTTCGACCTAGTGGACACTCCCCAGCCCGTGCAACCCAATCTCAAGATCAAGAAGGACAATCCTTTCGACTTCTTTGTCGAATGAGGTCTCTGCACTACTATCGATCCTAGGACGTGCTTCTATCCGTATAATATCCCCTGCAATATTGAAATATTGATACAGACTTGTCTTGAAATCTGAGTGATGAACATAGGCGGCGTTCTAGTGACTGGTACTGATGCTGAGAGAGTGGATTTTTAAATGCATATTTAGGCGCTTTGTTTTCAGTAGAAGTGATGCTTATATGGAAGTAAGCGCTCCTGTGATACGTGGGAAAAGTATTATATAATGCATTTTTCGTCATTGTGTATTGACGTGGTGGAAACGAGCTGCAGCACATAGTATTTCTGTTCCAATCCTTCACATTCTGGTTGCAATGTTGTCCACACATGTCTCAATGTTCTTCGATTTCCGAAAAAACTCAATTTCACGAGAGATGGTCAGCTAATTTAGAGCTTTAGACGGGTTCACATACAGTATTTATTTAAGTGGTGCACATGCTTTATTTTATGAAAGATAGAGACATCTGGTTTACAAGATCTCCAGAGGGGACGGACATTTTTTTAAGTATAGGCCAATGGTTTTGTGTCTGCATTTCAAACATTCATCAACATATGGCCATGTTAAGGGAGCTTTTCGATACCTTTTTTTTTTGGGGGGGGGGGGGGGGGGAGAGGGAGGGAAGAATTGTGGATGTGGTAATATACATTTATGATGTGGATCCGTTTGACAGTGGTATCTCATCAGCCGTTATCGGGAGACAGTTATTCCTATGGTTCACTGTGACACACAGTTCTTCACTACTGCATCTTTAAATCACAGAGGGTGTCTGAATATGACTGAGCAAAAGGTTGTTTTCATGTGAATATCCCCAGGCAGAATTAACATCTTCCGCAATTTCAACACGCATTCCAGAATTTATCCTTGGGAGATTGTCTGTGTGCTGATCGCTGTTATCCAAGGCTGTTGGACGGACAAGAACGTAGGTATGCTTACCCTGAGGAATGACTCCGTTTAAATTTCTCTGCACCACTGTCACAGAATTGTCCCCTGATCCGAGAGAGAAACACGGAGGCACTCTGCTGGATGTTCTCTGACGCAGCCACGCTCCCAGCGTTCTTGATACTTTCTTTCTCTTGGTGTATATCATATATGACTATTTGAATTCGTATCGGGGATTTTCATCCGTGGTCGCAATAAAGCAGTGTTTGTTATGTATTTCGCGGCTTGTACTAACATCCAGAGACTGTTCCCCAGGCATCAAGTTCGATCGTTAGGTTGGCCGCTAAGTGTGCCACGCCAGGAAACTAAAATAGCTGTCTGCTCATAGGGACAGTCTTTGCGCTTGTAATGACTTCTATTGAAGTTCTGTCAGCATAGCGTCAATGGATGAACCCGCATGGGTTGATATGAAGATATTTACTCAAATAAACTTGCTGTTACCTCTCTCTTTTACAATAGGTTTTTAGTGTCTGCTTGCTAGCATGCATTTGAGTGACTGGTTTCTAAAAAAAGAATGTTCCTCTCCATTGCCGTTCATCTGTCTGAACTCATTCAGCGTGGCTGAGACTAGTGGATATAGTCTCAGCAACAGGTTGGTCACGTGATAGCCTTAATTCTTCCATAGCATGCATACCACCGTTCTGAACACAGAGTCTCAGCCACGCTGAATGGCATACCACATCGTGAGTGTATTCGTCCGCTTGTTGTGATACACTCGATACTGGCAGCCATCTTTTCGTCAATTCATTTTCTAAACATCGATTTCCCATAAATGTAAAACTTGTATGCGGTAAAATTCGAATCAAAAGAGTGTGATATTGTGAACTCTACTAATTATAAGGACTTTGAATACAACAGCAATATTTATACTTCATTGAGCAAGTAAGGCAACCAATCCCGCCTGCATAATCTTTTGGACCGATACACACAGAAACCCGCTGAGTGCTTTTGCTGATGAGGAATCATTAATTTAATGTATGCTTAGAAGGATTAAACTTAGAAAAACTGCTTCTGAGCTATCCGATAATATCGAACTTCGGAATTGGACGGATTCCTACAGAAGAAACTTCCACTCGATCAACGTTCAACACAGACGGAATGTAGGTTAAATCACTTACTGACTCCATCAGTCGATACACGAATGACCGAAGTGTGGACTCCAGGAGCTCGTCAAACAGTGTGAAGGCAGTTAGACCACAGGTTCCGGCCAGAAAGCATTTACTTGCGAGAGTATAACCATAGATTCACGAAACCAGCCCGGAGCCATAGGAATCCTTTTCGCTGCGTTTATAGTAGGTCCAAAGATTGCGTGTATTACTGTATACACAATCGCACGTGCTCAAGGCAGTTTGCAACCTTATAGATTATGATTTCCTGAAAATCTCATAGATTAGTTTAATTAGAACACCAAATTTGTGTTTATCTATCGGGATAAATAATTGGAGTGAAATAGAATCGGTTTTTTTACTCTCAATGGTCTTTTGATCATGTTGAATTTTTATTGGTAAAATCATTGGAATGTGGAGCCGAAGTCACGTGACCAACCTGTGCCAGAGATACTATATCTCTGTGTTCAGAATGGTCTGAACTATGTGCCAAATGTGTATTACGCGAATGGTTTGTATTCTGTTGCTCAGCATGTCACGCTGAAAACTTTTTCCAACAGTAAACTAAAACTGCGCATATGATAATGTCAGTGAGTGTCTGAAGGGCTGTGTGATTACGACTTGTCTGCAAAAGACAAGCGTATTGATAAATGCGTTGCCTGTATGGTGTCCACTGGTTTATTTTTGTTGTTGGTTTTTAAAACTATGTTTCAACACTTCATATATCCATGTGTTATGAACTGTGTATTTCCGTCCATGATCTGGTGTGGGTATTAAAATACTTCTGATTCGTAGATGATTTTGTGGTTTTCAGTGGTTTCATGAATGGACAGAATGCACAATTTTAGTTAAAGATTTAAAAACGCACTGCAAAGGTAAAGTGCTGAAGAAGGAAATAGGGTAGTTCATCTTCTATGCATATCATATTTTGTCTCAACTCATCTAGTAATACGTTTTCTTTTTCACTCAAAGAAAATCATGGAAATGCAAGCTGTCATTGCCGTTTTAGCAAAAGTTACACAACATGCAGGGTTTGTTTTTTGAAGTTATGTTTATTCTTGTCAGTAATGTGCTGTGTTTTTTTGGCTCATTTAAGATCATCCAATGCTGGTAATATCTGAATTTATTCATTTGTTTATTCATATTCATGCTTTGTGTCCTGGCAGAAAATCCTAGTCAGTTTTTCTCAGACAGCGTAAAGGATTGCACACAAACATCACGTTTTTTTCTGTTTATCTTATAAATGTTGCAGCACGTTACTTGTATTTTGTTTTTGATTATTACTTCACTTCACTGAGGTAGTTGAATGTACGAACTTTTGCAAGAGAAAATGTGCTTTTGCAAGAATTGTCCACCTCACGGATGAAAAGAAAGTGCGTGCATTTGACACGATGTCATTTCAGAGTCTACACATATATGAGTTTATGCTCCATCGACGATGATAGGGTAATACATTATGTTTGGAAAATGCCATTTTGAATATATACATGTATATTTTATATTTAACACATACTTATCCATCATCTACAGTAGATTCTCATCACATACACTCTTGCAAAAACTAAATATTTATGAAGGGCCTTTCATAATTCTGTGTATTTGATCTGCCATTACCTAATGATCTATTGTGTCTTCATAATCTGATATTGATTGGTGTATTTATATTTAGTAATATTTCTGATAAGAAACACGGGAAAAAATAAAACGATTTTATGATTTGCCGCTCTCTCCTTTGTTATGTTGATTGTGCACCCATTCATTTATAAATGAAAACTTTGTAATCAGTTTGTTTTAGAGAGTCCGAGTTCTTCTCCAGTTAAGGAGGTATTCGAAACCAACATCAAAGAGAGGCATAACTTTTATCTTTAACATTCTCACGATGAATAAGTCAGTACCTACAGGGCATGAAAAATGGCAACAGCACAAAAGCTGTCAGTGGACAGACTTCCCTGGAGAAAGTATCATGCATTAAATAAATGGGCGAGCCCAGACACCCGAACAAGGTCGTTTCAGTTTAACCTTTTCCACAGAGCACTACCAACCAACACCTTCGTAAAAACCACCAGAGTGACAAACGACGACAGGTGCCGGATGTGTTGATACGAACGAGAAACATTTGAACATATCTTTGTTCACTGTCCTTTTACCACACTTCTCCGGAAGAATATTGAACCATATAAAAGCCCAAAACTAGAAGATAATTATGGTCAAACCCGCCACTTTTGAAAAAGTATAGGGAGTTTTATACGAAAGTAAAGCAGTTAATCATGTATTAGCCCTAACTAGAAAGGAAATGTAGTTTAGCAAACAAAAGGGTGAAAAACCAAAACATGCACGATTCTGTTAGATATATAAACTAGGCTATTCAACTCGGAAATAATCAGTAAGACCCTTGACAACTGAGAGACAAAATGGATCAACTTTATTTCATAAAATCGTGTACTGTGCGCTTGTTTATATGCTGTTTATATGCAATTGGAAATGCAAGATATCTTCAATATCTGAAGATAAGATACAACTCGATATAATTTGGCCTTTTAAATTCCCACACCATCCCATCCCACCAAACGTTCCTAACATTCCATCCTCACGGTCCCACACCTTTACATATCTACATTCCATATCCCACCCACCCCTTCTTCCCCCCTCTCTCTCCGACTCACCCAATTCATCCAGTGGCTGCAAGGAACGCAGACGGCTTCACGAGCTTGTAGGTCGTAATCCTCCTCTTACCTGACAGTCCGATCCACAGACGATCCACCTTGGCGTCGTTCAAGAGCCTGCCAATGAACTGAAGCTCGTCCGCGCTGCAGCATGCAGAGAAATGGCGAGATAGAATGCATTTGATACAACACCCAACTTGTGACCTGTGGAGCCTGTGCGCCCACCTGTCAAGGCGTGGCTGACGCACATTTGTGATGTGATTGGAAGACTCTCAAATTAGCGTTGTTTTATTGTTCAAAGAGCATGAACTTCTCACTTACATGTAGTAGTAATCTTGCATCTAAACATAATGTCAGTGCAGTAATGTGAAAATTAGAACTTTTCCACCAGACGGCGATACCACGCAACCGCCACTATTGCTGCTGCAGCCACATCTGTTACTTATATTACTACCACACCAACAGCACTATCACCACCACCAATGCTACTGCTGCAGCTGAGGCTACTACTACTACCATTGCTGCTGCTGCCACATCTGTTACTTATATTACTACCACACCAACAGCACTATCACCACCACCAATACTACTGCTGCAGCTGAGGCGACTACTACTACCATTGCTGCTGCTGCTGCTGCTACTACTACTACTACTACTACTACTACTACTACTACTACTACTATACTACTACTACTGCTACTACTACTACTACTACTACTACTACTACTACTACAACTACTACTACTACTATCCGAGCTGCTACAGCGACTGCAATTGAAACTGCTTCTGCTACTACGTCCCGTCTATTAACAACACCAACACTCCTGCGATTGCTGCTGCTGATATTAACGCTTCTATTATTAACAACAACAACAACATATTATTAACACTGCTACCTCCAAATCCGTCATTGATACTACTACCTCGTCCTGCTCCTCCTCCTGCTCCTGCTCCTCTTCCTGCTCCCGCTCCTCCTCCTGCTGCTCCCGTTCCTCCTCCTGCTCCCGCTCTTCCTCTTCCCTCCCTCTCCTCCTCCTTTTCATCCTCCTCCCCCTCTCCTTCTTCCTTCTCATCTCTCCTCCCCCCCCCCTCCTCCTCTTCCTCTTCCCCCAGCTTCCTTTCCTGCTCGTTCTGCTCCTCCTTCATGCACGTGCAGGCACGCATCCACACCAGACACTGCTGTGATCGGGACCATTAAATAAGATTATTGTCAACCGCATGGCGATTCATACAGCCACTGGGCTTATCAGGGCGCCGGTATCAAAGGGCGAAGTGCGATAGGCGGGTGGGGAGTCTTGTCTTCTGCGTGGACAACTGAGAGTGAGCTGGGAGCGGGTTGCCTGTTCAAGGAAGAATGTCCAGCCTGCGTCCGTCATTTCGAATGCCGTAGACTGACCAGAACACTGACAAACACTCGCCATTTTCCTTTGGACGTTCTACAGATCGG
>JAWQFJ010001498.1:17500-20000 GCA_034096865.1 Theodoxus fluviatilis | reverse complement strand
AGTCACGCACACATTGTCCTGATATCTACGTCACTGTATATACTTTTATATTTGCTATATGAACATGCCGTTTTTTTCCTTATATGAATGAATACAATGTCGATAATAATAAAAATGGCTGAAATATATCATTTTATCGTTTTTCGTACTTCAGCCATGTTTTCTCACCCACGGTGAAATATATATTATACTCATCGCAACACCCCCTCCCCCCTCCCCCCCCCCCCCCCAATATTGAAGCTCTCTTTCAAAAGCTCACCAATCATCCAAGCAACATTAAGTCTAATTTTTTAACGAATGCACTTGTGATTTTATTTTTCAGACATTGGGTAAATAACAAAGAAGGTGTCTCAAGTGTTTCCTATCAAACCTGCAGCGTGTTTTTACCAACAGGATATTACGTCACCGCGTATTACTGCACTTCAGCAGCCAGAGTGTTTTGTGAAAGGCCAGCAAGTAAGATTTCTGTTGTGTTTTTTTCTGTCCAAAGGATACACGTTCTGCAGTAGAAATGTATTTGGAATCGAGGTCAAAGTATGTCTTCAGTGGTTTCTAAACTTAAGAAGAAAACCAACACAATCAATGCATGTTTGATCACTTCAAAAAGAAAGTCACAATTTCAGTAAAAGACTGTTGATCGAGGAATCGACATTTGTGTTTTAATACTATAACAAGCATAAAATCCAATAATGTACCCAAGAAACGTATTTACAACTTTATTGCTTCCTATCGAAACCTCCCCCCCCCCCCCTTCTCTCACTC
The DNA here is from genome assembly GCA_034096865.1 of Theodoxus fluviatilis. Lineage (NCBI taxonomy): Eukaryota > Metazoa > Mollusca > Gastropoda > Cycloneritida > Neritidae > Theodoxus > Theodoxus fluviatilis. The sequence continues at coordinate 19,238 of JAWQFJ010001498.1, read as the reverse complement.
TCTCTACCCCAACTCTAACCCCCGCTCAAATCCAGCAAAATGTCAAGTAGGCAACTGTGAAGAAGTGTATCAGCCTGACAATGCATTGACCTAATGACACTTACTGCTCGTGGCAGCTGCCTACGACCTGTGTGACGAAAGTGCGGGATGGGTGGACCTTCTGGGCCAATGCCTCAAGGTGTCCGATGTCCCCAAGTCCTGGTACGATGCCAACAAGACCTGCAACAGCTACGGTGGCACGTTCTTCGCGCCCCATAACGTCACGGAGTGGTACGCCTTGGGAGACATGCCCGGATGCAAAAATCAGGACTCCAACTTCTGGATCGGCATTTCTGACGTGGTATGCTACTGCGCATCGTTTCCCACTTCCTGTCGGGAGACCAGTGGTAATCCAGCAGAACTGCTGCCAGATTCAAAGCATGTCCTCCTGATTTTTAAATGTTCTGCATTTCTACCATGTTTCGATAATGTGAGCACACAGGGAGAAAGCGTACTGCTCTGATGGATCGGCAAAACGAGAAGGATGTCTTAGCGCTCGGAATGTGAGAGCTGTGCACACCCATTCTAGTCCACTAGAGACTTCGCCTGCAGGCGAAACAGTCTCTACCACAGTTTATATCACGTGATGGAACTATTCCGTCCGGAATATTCATGAGCAGGTCACACGAGAGGCTTGTGGGATAGACCTGTGCTCCCTGACATAGGCCTACGCCATTAAAGTAGGCCTAGTTCTATTTCGCACAAAACTCATAAATTACGTTTGTTGAGGCAGCAAACAAGCTCTTATTCGATAAAATAAAATGTTTGTGGTGAAATGGAAACAAGTTTTGACATCTGAATGATTTCTGTAAAAAGTGGAAAAAATAGTATCCAAAGCGAACTATTTTTGGCACAATTATATAATGTGAAGGGTCAAGTCTATTATGCATTCATTGCCAACTGCGCCAGAGTCACTACTGACTCGGGTTCACAGAATGGTACAGACCAACACGGTCGGTGATTTGCGAATTCAATGTACAACGATCCTTCTTTTGGCTTTACATTGGAAGTGCCGAGGTTGAAATTTTCTTGTCTGCCTAAAAACAGTGTAACGGTCTCATTAATCTCTCTCTCTCTCTCTCTCTCTCTCTCTCTCTCTCTCTCTCTCTCTCTCTCTCTCTCTCTCTCTCTCTCTCTCTCTCTCTCTCTCTCTCTCTCTCTTTCTCTCTATCTCTCTCTCTTTCTCTCTCCCTATCTCTCTCTCTCTCTCTCTCTCTCTCTTCCTACGACTGAAAAGAGTGTTTCTTGTTTGTTTCAGAGCTACCCGAATCAGTTACGACTCAATGACGGCTCATTTATGGCGTATGCGCCCTTCATGAATAGAGGCAACATGATTGTGTAAGAACCACTACAAAACTTCCTTGCAGCCTAGAATATTTCAAATAGCAATGTTTTACTTATGCAGCAAGTCCACTTGAAATATTCCTGACGACAGTGAGTGTAAGAAGCGCCAAAAGCCATGGCCACCCCATATAACATCACTACAATCATCTACCAGTAAATCGGAAAAACCAACACGTAGCAATCTCCCATCATTTCTTCAAAACAGTTAATGATGAAATGATTCACAATTATACTTGGCAGTTGTTCACAAACGCACACAGGCACGTTCGCGCGCACACACACACACTCATACACACACACATACACACACACACACACACACACACACACACACACACACACTCACACACACATA
>JAWQFJ010001498.1:0-2500 GCA_034096865.1 Theodoxus fluviatilis | reverse complement strand
GCAAACAGTCAGTCCTTTGCAGCATTGCGCGAGTGCTGACGATATCCCAGCTGACACACAAAGGCATTGTTATCATCTGATAACGTTTTCGAAGTGCTTCACGACACCATTTCCCAACATTAAATGGCATCAGCCTGTTCGTGTAGCGACCCGATGGTGAAGTGAATCAACGTATGTCGACATCCCTTGGAAGATTTCTAGGTAGACGGCAATGGGTGGGTGGGCTTCGGCACGCATTGCGCCACCCGAGGAGTGGCTTTGCAATTGGCCAGAGTCACGGCCACCAGTGGAAACAAAAACGCGATCACACACACACACACACACACGCACACACACAACACACACACACACACACACACACACACACACACACACACACACACACACACACAAAACACAACCAACCCCAACAAAAACAAAACAAAACAACAACCTCATGTGCTGAGAAAATTAAAACGTTATAAGAAATATAGAGGTTTTGGGAAGTATTCGGATGAAGAATGCAGTGTAATCGAATGAAACTCATGTGACTTATTTTAGACGATATCGCCTGAGGATTAATGCTATTGTCCGAGACATAAAATAACATTGATGCTCATCAAACACATTGGACTGCATTATCGCGTCATTTATCTCCATGTTTTAATATTATACGTATGCGAAATTGCTTCGGCACTGATGGCATTTCAGCAGATCTTGTATCTACTGGGAAAAACATTGTCGTTTAGTAAACTGAAACTTTTGGAAATATGACGCACGCATGATAAAGTAGATTGTGTTATCGAGGAGATAAAAAAAGCTATAATGTACCTATACATATTTACTGTACATGATAAACTGATTTATCATAGGCACTCCAGTGAGTGAGTGCGCGGATACATCAGGGGCAGGCTCTGCCTGTAACAGCCCGGTTATCACTGTGTCAGATGTGGACTGGAGACAGTCTCTGCGGTGCGGCCCTGACCTCGATAACCTCGGGCACAGGAAACAATCGGCTGTGTGTGTTTTAGTTCACATCGAAGCCAACACTTTTAATTACTGATTAGCAACGTCATTCAGTATTTTGGACTTGAATGATCTGACCCTGTCACGATGCCCACCCCACCCCCATCCTCCATCCCCTCCGGCAGCCTCTTTGCTGATTGTGGCCACCATTGGCTGAGCTGCTGGAGCAGGCACTGAAAGACCAGCAGCCAGGAGACGCAGTAAAACCAACAATGACGACAAATGTTTCCATACGGATCATGTTTCTTCTTCCTCGTGGAGAGCAATTAGTTTTGTTCCACACATACAAGATGTGGCGAATCCTTTATATAAAACAGAGACTCTGAACTCGACCATGGTAGGGCTAGTACAATCATGTCAGTTGCGTGAAAATCGTGGTATGGTGTCTCTTAAATGGTTTTCTTTAAGGTGTGAAGCAAATACGTTACAGAGAAAAACGTAAAAACTCCTTCACAGCCTTCACATAAAAAGCCGAGGGTGTGATAGAGTGTGTCCCTTGCATTTGGGTTGGTCATTCACGTGTCTCCTTGAAGCGAAGCTCAGTAAGCGCACGTTTTTCGTAAAGTAACGAATACATATAATAAAAACTGTATTTTTATTGCATCTGTAATGTCTAAATCTCTACATACAGATCTCGCTCCAGTCGATCTCAGTGTATAGGGCCTATTATTCTAGTCCACCATAGACTTCGCCGGCACAGTTGACATCACGTGATGGAAGGATTTCGTCCGAAATATTCAAACGAGGGTCACACGAGAGGCTTGTGGGATAGCCGATCTGCTCCCTGACATACGCCGTTAAAGTAGTTCTAAGACTATTTCGCACAAAACTCATAACTTACTCTTGTTGAGGCAATAAACAAGCGTTTATTCGATAAAATAAAATGTTTGTGTTGAAATAGAAACACGTTTTGACATCTGAATGATTTCTGTAAAAAGTGGAGAAAAAACAGTATCAGAACGAACTATTTTTGGCGCAATGCTGTAATGCGAAGGGTCAAGTCTATTACTCATTCACTGCGAACTGTGCCAGAGTCACTACTAATTAGGGTTAACAGAACGAGTATATATCTGCATAACAAACGAACGTCGCAACATTTTCATTCATGATCTAAACGGATACAAGAAAGTGTCTTCAACTATCTGTTCTGTGTCTTTGGGAAACCGAGAAAAAACACGATTTACCGGCGCAAGTGGGCTTGCCTCTGAGCAACAAGAACTCGCCTCAAAAGACACCGAGGCGCCTCTTTCGATCTTTTAGCATTGCTAGCGCGACCAGCCCCTCTCAAAAAAAGAAAACGCCCATCCTCGCAGATTCAGGTAAAGTTCCATGTCTTTCTATGCAATATCATTGATTATAGCAATCAAATAAAGACGACGCATTGCTATAGCAGGTGGCGATATGGTAGCTGTTAATCATTTTCGATTGATATACACAGGGAATCGTATCAATGACGTTTTGTTTGCCTGCAAAAGAAGGTAAGAAATGTTATAGG
>JAWQFJ010001497.1:229820-237148 GCA_034096865.1 Theodoxus fluviatilis | reverse complement strand
AAATGCACAGAAAGAAAGAGAGAGAGAGAGAGAGAGAGAGAGAGAGTAAGGGAGGGAGAGAGGGAGAGAGAGAGAGAGAGAGAGAGAGTAAGGGAGGGAGAGAGGGAGAGAGAGAGAGAGAGAGAGAGAGAGAGAAAGAGAGAGAGAGAAAGAGAGAGAGAGAGAGTGCTAGAGACAGAGAGAAGGAGAGAGAGTACTCACTTTCACTAGAGGGGGACCATTGGAGGATAAACAGAATGTTCAAGTTCTCCATTGACAGTCGGACGGACGGACGGACGGACTGACGGACGGACGGACGGACGGACGGACGGACAGACGGACGGACGGACGGACGGACTGACGGACGGACGGACGCACGGACGGACGCACGGACGGACGCACGGACGGACGGACAGACGCAAGGACGGACGAACGGACGGAATTTTTTTTCAGACGGGCAGGTGGCAGATGTTCTGGATGGACAGCCACGCCAATGGATGTACCCACTGCTGCACACATGTACACAAGAACGCACACTCAGAGGACACAGAGAGTCGCATAGCTGCACACATGTACACAAGAACGCACACTCAGAGGACACAGAGAGTCGCATGGCTGCACACATATGTACACAAGAACGCACACTCAGAGGACACAGAGAGTCGCATGGCTGCACACATGTACACAAGAACGCACACTCAGAGGACACAGAGAGTCGCATGGCTGCACACATGTACACAAGAACGCACACTCAGAGGACACAGAGAGTCGCATGGCTGCACATGAAGACGCATACGTGTCATGTATCTCATCAAACGATCCTTTTCGAGAACGACGCCAAGTCTCACGCTGCCCTGCAGACAATAAGGTACGTACGTGTACGTGTGTATGCGGCAACAACGACTGCGTGGTGCTGCATCTCTGCAGCAGTAGACTTTCCATTCTCACATACCACACTGAGACAAAAACGCCCCTGAAGTCGTCTCCAACCTCCAGTGCAGCTCACCATTTGGCACATTCTGGTGGAGTGTCCCCGACTTCAGCAGTGAAGGAGTGGGTTCACGTCTTGAAGATTTTTTTTAAATTTTAGATTCTAAAGCTGTGATTATTTTTAAAATAAAGATTCTAATGTCTATGCTCAACTTTGAGGGTTCCCCCTCCCCATCAACCCCACCCCACCACCCCACCCCCACCCCGAGATTTTCTACTTTGACCTCTTTTGAGGTGACTTTATGAGTAAAGTGAACTCTTCAAATAATATTGAAGGTTGAAAACAATGTCTTAATATTTTATAAAAGTTTAGGCCTTAGCCTGCAAGACTCATAGACCCTTAAACTACAGCCAGCCATCCTCCATCATGTCCCTCCATGCAGCTTCACACAAGTCTAGGACTTCCTGACATGCGCACATGTACACTGAAGTCCACTCCGTGCAGCTTCACACACGGCTAAGTCTTCCTGATATGCGCACTTGTACACTGAAGTCCCGTCCATGCAGCTTCACAAAAGGCTAGGAATTCCTAACATGCGCACTTGTACTCTGAAGACCACTCCATGCAGCTTCACACAAGGCTAAAGGCCTTCGCACACGAGGCAACTCCACTCCGGCAACTCGATTGCTTGCCATACATTGCTTCGTGTGCGATGTCAGTTGAAAGCAACTGGCATTCCGAGTAACTTTCCACGCCACCAGCAACTGAGTTGCTCGTGTTTAAACCTGTTCTAGTTTTGGGGGCAGTGGCGTGCCACTCTCTGTGAATCCACCAATCACAGGCGACTTTAGAGCCTCGTTCTCGCGTTCTCGCGACTATTGCACATTTAATGGCGGACCTGTCTACGCTTCGCACAGAAAACGCTGTATTTGGAGATACTAGAAACCCATCCAAAGAAAATGTAAGCCATGAACAGCATTAATTTATCAAAGCTGTATGTTGAATGCATCAATAGGTTGTAAAAGCTCCTACATTTTAACAAGAAGGGCAAAGCCCATATGACTCACAGGCTTGACCTTGACCTTTACATGACATTGACCTTTACATGGCCTTGACCTTCAGGTGACCTTCAAGGTCAAAGTCAAACAACTAAACCTAGCAATGACATCATACACTAAGAACTGCTTTACACATTTTCCCTACCAAAATGCATGTGACCTTGACCCAAGGTCAAGGTCATCCAAGGTCACGCAACACAAAGCTGTTAATTCAAGACATAGGAAGCACAATGGTGTTTATTGGCACTTTCTACCATGAGATATGGTCACTTTTGGTGGTTCACTACCCCATTTTGGTCACATTTCATAAGGGTCAAAGTGACCTTGACCTTAATGATATGGGACCAAATGTGTCTTATAATAAAAGTATGACATACGTACTACAATGTTATGAAGTTTGGAAGAGTTACCTTCCATAGTGCAGGGTCAAGGTCAGTTCAAAATATGTATACAATCCAACTTTAAAGACCTCCTGTGACCTTGACCTTGAAGCAAGGTCAATCAAACTGGTATCAAAAGATAGGGATTACTTTGCCCTATATACCATATATAGGTCAGGTATCCAAACTCAAAAACGTTAGAGAAAATTGGGAAAATTTGAAAAATGGCTGTTTTTTAACATTTACGGCCCCTGCGACCTTGACCTTAAAGCAAGGTCAAGTCACTATGTATGTTTTTTTAGGCCTTGTCATCATACACCATCAAGCCAAATTGGGTGTTGATAGACTTAATAGTCCTCGAGAAAAATCCAACGTTAAAGTTTTAAACAGACGCCCGGACGCCCGGACGCCCGGACGCCCAGACGCCCGGACGCCCGGACGGACGAAACGGGTGAGTACATAGACTCACTTTTGCTACGCATGTGAGTCAAAAAAGGAATTGTTTCCTACTTGAACTTTATATCTTCTCTGTAATTAGTATTTAAAAAATGAAGAATTTTGCGGTGGAAGAATCTGATAGACACGTAAGCAGCCTTGTTCATGGATAACCGGTCACCTTTAGTCTCGGTCGAAACTTGTTGTCAAAGGTCGTGCATGCGTGCACATCCAGCAGCTGAGGACTACCTGTGGATATGGGGGAGGGCTGAGCTGCTGCAGATGGAAGAGTGATTTGCAGATCTCGCAGTCCCGTCGGCCCCGGATGTCCATCCAGCGTCTCAGGCAGGAGGCATGCAACGCCCCCAGGTGAGCACGGCACTTGCACAGGGAATTGAGCACCGGTTCCTCTGTCGTGGTGGTAAAGTGTACGTGGATAAAATATCTCCAGTGACACCAGTAGAATTGGCTACTGTCGTTGTGGTAAATTGTGCATGTATAAAATGTCTTCAGTTACACCGGTAGAATTGGCTACTGTCGTTGTGGTAAATCGTCCATGGGTAAAATGTCTACAGTGACACAAGTAGAATTGGCTACTGTCGTTGTGGTAAATTGTGCATGGATAAAATGTCCTCAGTTACACCGGTAGAATTGGCTACTGTCGTTGTGGTAAATTGTGCATGGATAAAATGTCCTCAGTTACACCGGTAGAATTGGCTACTGTCGTTGTGGTAAATTGTGCATGGATAAAATGTCCTCAGTTACACCGGTAGAATTGGCTACTGTCGTTGTGGTAAATCGTCCATGGGTAAAATGTCTACAGTGACACAAGTAGAATTGGCTACTGTCGTTGTGGTAAATTGTGCATGGATAAAATGTCTTCAGTTACACCGGTAGAATTGGCTACTGTCGTTGTGGTAAATCGTACATGGGTAAAATGTCTACAGTGACACAAGTAGAATTGGCTACTGTCGTTGTGGTACATTGAATGACTACAGTGACACAAGTAAAATTGGCTTGATTTGCTCAAACTCTAACCAGCTCTAATGATTTCAATAGTCAATGACTTTGCTCGCAAGGCTCATATAGACCTGTATAATTGCATTCCTCATTTCCAATGGTCTCAGGTTTCGGGTCTTAAGGACAGTTTTAATTGAGAAGTGCAGAACAAGACCGAAGCAGCATCCTGATTGGTTAGATAAGATTGCTGCTACGTTCTGATTGGTCAGATAAGATTGCTACTACGTCCTGATTGGTTAGATAAGATTGCTACTACGTTCTGATTGGTTACATAAGATTGCTACTACGTTCTGATTGGTTAGATAAGATTGCTACTACGTCCTGATTGGTTAGATAAGATTGCTACTACGTCCTGATTGGTTAGATAAGATCGCTACTACGGCAAAGTGGGCGTAAGCGTTGCTCAGTGAAAACGGGCCTTTAGTTCACCATACCTGTCTCCTTCTCCTGCCCCACGTGACAGATGCGACACACAGCAGGGGACTTGAGGAGGTCGTGGTTGGACACTGAGGCTCCGCTGTCTGCTGACACCGTGTCCCATCCAGTCGAGTCCTGCAAAGATGGGCGACATCAATTTCAGCTGTAAGTCTTTTAAGACAGCACTGCTACATAAACGATCGCATGTGAGCTCAAAGTAATACGCCCTCAAGCACGCACACGTACGCGTACACATAATTAGGCGAACGTGCGCGAGCAAACGCAAACTCACACGACAAAGCACGCATGTGCGCCCATTTACACACACTCTCACATACTCACACACTCAAGACGCATACGCATGTGTACATGCATTTACACACACGAACGGACTCACTCGCACGCGTCGCGATGATCTGTGAACGAAGACATGAATAGCGCTGAAGATGGGAGAGCAGCCCTTACACGCATGCGCAATGCCCGTGGTGGCGTGGGAGAAGTACGGCTATGTCCAGATAAATGGCTGCTGCACCGCGCCATGTTCACATACTTCTGTTGTTGTTAATGTCGTTATCCTCTCTCTCTCTCTCTCTCTCTCTCTCTCTCTCTCTCTCTCACACACACACACACACACACACACACACACACACACACACACACACACATAAACACACACAAACAGACACGCACATTCACACACACACACACACACACACACGCACGCACGCACGCACGCACGAGCGCGCGCACACACACACAAGCACGCATTATCCATTAGTTTTTCAAGTAGGTTTCTTCGACATTGCAGGGTCTAGTACGAGCTATAGCACGTTATACTTCTCATCTGTACACCCTTCAAAAGATGTATGTATTGGGCAAGGAACAAGCACACTGTTTAATGATCTAACCAATCTTCACAGAGCAAAAGCTCGGGAAACTTTTTAAAATTAACAATGATAACCTTGACGCACAACAAATTAAATCGATGAGGGGGAAAATTCTGCAATAATAACAAAGAAATCAAATGTAGCCACTGTCACTAGCGCGGCGGTCGGGCGCTGGATGCAATGCTCGTGGCGAGCGTTTCAGTTTTAGGTTACGTCAGTATATTGTTTGCAAGTTGGAGGGGAAGGGAAGTTCATGTAGATACTTTTCGTTTTTTGCTTTGGCACGTCGTAGACGCTGAACCAAAGCTAACCCAGTCAAACAGGGGTAGGTCCATCGTAGATGTTCACCAAGTTTCATTCACGCACAGACAGAATTACACGCATGGACAGATTTACGACACAGGGTTGAAGCCAGTACATGTATAACATTGTCAAGATTTTTTTCTCGTGCCATACGAGTTTTTTTGTGCCGTGTCGGCACAGGTTTGTATATAAATGGACTGGGACTTGATGGCTCGGGGTTCCCCATCACTTCTTGCTGAAGGACAGCCAGAGTGTTGTGCTGTCGGGGGCGGTAATTTATTTCATTTGGTCATGTCAGTAGACTTATTAGTTTGCTGACTGCTAGTGTTACATGTGGATACATGTAGTTAAATCGCTGGAGTTGCAATTTATTCTATACTTATTACTTATATAGGTGCAGTGTAGTTGTGATCCGCGATGTTAGCGGGCACGTATAATTAAATTGCTGATCTTGCAATTTTCTAAAATTACTGCTGTATTAGCAGTCGTAAGTCCCGTGGTACTTGTGGACATGTTTTCATACGTTTCTGTTTTGTTTTGAAATAGAAATCCGTTAAATTCCATAATCTTGTTGGCTTGTTTATCAATCTTTAGACCTCGGGCAATCCGGGTTATAACAGACACACACACACACACACACACACACACACACACACACACACACACACACACACACACACACACACACACGCACACACAAAGTCATTAAGTTAGTTTTAAAACCACAGAGTGCAAATCAGATTACAATGACGGAGGCAACAAATGGCAAAAGTCTACAGGGTACACATGGGTGTGTGTAGACTCGTTATTGAGATAAACGTCATCAAGGGTCTGTGTCATATGTACGACTACAAACCTTTAATCAGACGGTCTCACTCAAAATGACACTTGTGCGTATCTACTTCCAAACAACAACCTGAGGGACAATCAATCACGAACAGAATTCACACCACAATAGGACAGAGCTGTGGCTATGACGCGCAGACACGGCATGGCGTCACATGCCTCGCATTGCGTAAGGCGAGCACTCTGGGGCGTCCCGACCCACTTCCCCTTGCCTCTCATGCAAACTGAACCAGAGCGCTCCGGGGCGTCCCGACCCACTTCCCCTTGCCTCTCATGCAAACTGAACCAGAGCGCTCCGGAGCGTCCCGACCCATTTCCCCTTGCCTCTCATGCAAACTGAACCAGAGCGCTCCGGGTCGCTTGCCTTGTACAACGCGCTGCCGATGCGAGGGGACATGGAATGGTCAATGTATTTAGAGAACAAGAATGTGAGAATGGGTTCTGCATCTCCTGCCTGGAGCACAACACGATCTGCTATGTATGAAGCATCTTCAAGAGCCTCGTGGACCCCCAGGAACCTTTCCTAGCAGTGATCAAGCAGCGGAGGCTGGCGTGGCTTGGAGACATACGTCACGTGGCATATGTACCCTCCAAGACCGTAATGCAGGGACGCGTTGCTTACGCTAGGAACCTTGCAACATTCTTGCCGGTGTTAACATGTGTCAACATCATGAAAGTAGATGTAAAAGCAGTCAAATGTTTGTTACATGTTGACACCGGCCGATACTCAGCTAACAAGGTAGGCTTAGCAACGCGCACCAGGGCACTGTCGAGGGCGTACACAGACGAGAGCGGCAGAGTACAGGTTGGGTAAACAATGCACAGAGGGACTGGACTGGAGTGACAGACCTTCCCAGACCTGCCAACGGCCACCAACAGAGCGGTTTGAGGAAGGGCGCCACCTTCTGTTGTCCTCAAGTCCCCTTAACGATTTCCAAAGTCGGGAGAGTTGAGCGGAGCCGAGTTGAGCTGAGCTGATGTGAGAACAAGCATGCTGTTGGTTTACAGGAACTCATGTGTTGCGAAACCTTGCAGACAGTAATATCAATCAATACGGGGGATGTTCTGTTCT
>JAWQFJ010001497.1:214820-227320 GCA_034096865.1 Theodoxus fluviatilis | reverse complement strand
GTGGACACGTGGCAGCAAGACCAGTCACTGTGGACACGTGGCAGCAAGACCAGTCACTGTGGACACGTGGCAGCAAGACCAGTCACTGTGGACACGTGGCAGCAGGACCAGTCACTGTGGACACGTGGCAGCAAGACCAGTCACTGTGGACACGTGGCAGCAAGACCAGTCACTGTGGACACGTGGCAGCAAGACCAGTCACTGTGGACACGTGGCAGCAAGACCAGTCACTGTGGACACGTGGCAGCAAGACCAGTCACTGTGGACACGTGGCAGCAAGACCACTCACTGTGGACACGTGGCAGCAAGATCAGTCACTGTGGACACGTGGCAGCAAGACCAGTCACTGTGGACACGTGGCAGCAAGACCAGTCACTGTGGACACGTGGCAGCAGGACCAGTCACTGTGGACACGTGGCAGCAAGACCAGTCACTGTGGACACGTGGCAGCAAGACCAGTCACTGTGGACACGTGGCAGCAAGACCAGTCACTGTGGACACGTGGCAGCAAGACCAGTCACTGTGGACACGTGGCAGCAAGACCAGTCACTGTGGACACGTGGCAGCAAGGCCAGTCACTGTGGACACGTGGCAGCAAGACCAGTCACTGTGGACACATCAATTCAAGAGGCAAGGCTTGAGGATGACTGGGGCTAAATCGCCGCGGAAGAGGATCTCACCGTGGTCGTGGACTCGGAGAGGAAGAAAGAATGGGGCACGTCAGCCGAGTCCACGCAAGTTGTGGCAACTCTGGTGTCCCCACCAGCTTGGTCCGCACCAACCTTGTCCGTCGTGTTTGCTCCAGGGACGGCTGCACCAACGTCATGTAGAGATGCTGCCCGAGCTTTTGCTTCCTCGTTCTCTGTGGCCACATCAATTGGCAGTACCTTTTTCATTGTGTAGACCTCTGTCTTTGTCAACAAGAATGTACCATTCTCCGGTCGGTGCGTTTCGCTGGCATTGGTACAGAAATGTCTTGCAGCTCGACTGAAAGGTACAAGTGGAAAAACTCGCAATGAAAGCAAGGAGTGGACTCCTCCTCTGAACCGCCTAAATCTCGCACAAGTCTTCTTGTTTGTCACGTGAATTCCCCAGTTACCAAATTGCTATCGAGAAGACTAGTTTTCATGCATTTTTCTCCTACCAATACGGGATTTTTCTTTATGGAGCCTGACTAATGAGAGAAAAATAAGAAATCCAAAGATACTCTTTTCTCCCCTTTGTTTTCGTTTCAACAACAGTGACGTCATTCCTATTTTCTTGCGTAGCTTCCTTTTCGAAGTTACTGCGTGCTCAGTGAGAGGCTGCTACGAGTGAAAGTCGGCTGAGTGATGCTGAGTTCTGAACCAGAGGACACGCCTGCTAACTTGCGACAGGGACAGTCAGGGGTCAGCGACGATTCAAGACCGACCTCTGTGCTCTACGACGCTGTGATGCGTCATCATGGTCCTGGAGCAGGAAGCTGGAGTTACCGCCGTAGATCATAGAATGATAGATGTAGAATTTCCCCTACGAACATTCCTTACCCTGCTTTATATTGCCTTACCTTTGTCTTAATTTGCCCTGCCTTGCCTGAATCTGCCTTGCCCGATCTTGTTTTGCTTTATTTGGCCTTTTCTTGACCTTTCTTGACATGTCTTGTCCATGTTGCGTTATCTTGCCTTGCCTTGTCCTTTTAACTTGCCCTGCCTCGCCTACCCACATGTCTATCTGCCTGCCTGCCTGCCTGCCCGCCCGCCCGCCCGCCCGCCTGCCTGCCTGCCTGCCTGCCTGCCTGCCTGCCAACCAGCTAACCTACCAACTTGCGGATCATGTGACAGACTGAGACCTCCAGGCTGTTTGCCTGAGTGACAACGAGACTCTTTGTCCTGTCCTGCTGGGGCGTTGCCAGCTCTTCATCCTAATGTGACGTCCACGATGAAACGTGTCTGCTGAAGAAAACTGTCGCTTGCATTATTTTGATTTGATCTACAGACAGTGCAGGCAACAAGACGATAGACTAGTCCTGTAGGCCTATAGTGGCGCATGACTGATAATAAATTCTTAATGGATGGGTGGGTGGATGGCTGGCTGGCTGGCTGGCTGGCTGGCTGGCTGGCTGGCTGGATGGATGGATGGATGGATGAATTAATGCATAAATGAATGGATGAATGAATGTATGAATGGGGCTTTACGGCCTATCACCCATTAGCTGTCATGCAAGGCCAGTGATCACCAAACCACTACTACTAGTTAGAGTGGGGGCAAGTAAAGTCACACTTTCCGCAGCCAGTCCTTCGCCTCTTACGAGTAGACTACGGAGATGCAGTGGATCAGTTCTTACCCCCAACCCATAGAGGGATGAAAAACGTTAACTCATTGAAGACGGCACTATTTTTAGCTCGTGTCGACTGGAGACGCATGTTTCTGGGCATTTTTACAGAAATTGCTGAAAAAATACTAATCAAGCAATGGAAAAACTGTTGCCATCATTAGAACGCTCTTTGTCTCCTCTATCCTTGTAGATCAATGTCATTCTCTCGTTAATTTTATTTTGAATATAGTATTGCAACAAAGATGGGTACCGTCTGGCGTGCCTGTATTTAGTTCGACTGGAGTGAGGCCGACTTTAAGCCGACAGCGTGTACGGGTCAGTTTCCGATTCCTCTTCTTCTGTCAGCAGTTCGTGCACTATACCTATGATCTGCTCCTCTAAAACTGCATCTTTTTCATCTTCGGAAAAACGGATCACATCGTCCTTCTCATCTGATGCTTCTTTCACAGCGATTTCAACAACATCCTCATCGTCCTGCCGCGACGCCATTGTGCTTTAGCCTTGAAAGCGCCCCTCGCCACATGTGTAAACAAAGTCTGGCAGTGCCTTATCCTCTTCAAATTTAGAGACACAGACGATCTACAATGTTCCTCACTATCTTATAAGAGAACTAGACTACCTCGACTGGTTAAGAGCCCCTTACAACACACACAAGAAATTTACATACGCACCGCATCATATGATGCGGTGCGTCGTCAACCGTTGCTCACCTCACCGCATCATATGATGCGGTGCGTCGTCATTGAGTTAAAATGTATGTGCTTGTCGTTATTACACGGTGTTCATAGGACATCTTCCTCCCCTGGCAAAGACAGGAGTGTTGCGGTCAAGGTTTGTATCTGATGCCACTTGGGCATGCTTTTTGACTCACATGCGAAGCAAAAGTGAGTCTATGTACTCACCCGTGTCGTCCGTCCGGGCGTCCGGGCGTCCGGGCGTCCGGGCGTCCGGGCATCCGGGCGTCCGGGAAAAACTTTAACGTTGGATTTTTCTCGGAGACTATTAAGTCTATCAACACCCAATTTGGCATGATGGTGTATGATGACAAGGCCTCAAAAAACGTACATAGTGACTTGACCTTGCTTCAAGGTCAAGGTAGCAGGGGCCGTAAATGTTGTCTAAAAAACAGCCATTTTTCACATTTTCCCAATTTTCTCTGAAGTTTTTGAGATTGGATACCTGACCTATATATGGTGTATAGGGCAAAGTAATTCCTATCTTTTGATAACAGTTTGATTGACCTTGCTTCAAGGTCAAGGTCACAGGAGCTCTTTAAAGTTGGATTGTATACATATTTTGAAGTGACCTTGACCCTGAACTATGGAAGATAACTCTTCCAAACTTCATAACATTGTAGTACACATGTTATACGTTCATCATGAAACAAATTTGGTCATACATCATCAAGGTCAAGGTCACTTTGACCCTTATGAAATGTGACCAAAATGGGGTAGGTAGTGAACCACTAAAAGTGACCATATCTCATGGTAGAAAGTGCCAATACACACCATTGTGCTTCCTATGTCTTGAATTAACAGCTTTGTGTTGCATGACCTTGGATGACCTTGACCTTGGGTCAAGGCCACATGTATTTTGGTAGGAAAAATGTGTAAAGCATTTCTTAGTGTATGATGTCATTGTTAGGTGTAGTTGTTTGACCTTGACCTTGAGGGTCACCTGAAGGTCAAGGTCATGTAAAGGTCAAGGTCAAGCATGTGAGTCGTATGGGTTTTGCCCTTCTTGTTGTTTGTGCTATGACGTGCTGGAGCGCAATAGCGAGGGGATCTCGTTCTGCACGACTTCATTAGCTGTGTCAAAGTTTTCTTCAACTCAGACGTGATTCTTTGTGATGGCTGAAAAAGTCTCCTACTCTCCATTTTCTACCATCACATAAGCGACAAAAAAAATATTCATGAAATCGCTTCGCTTCCATTTAATCAGGTACTTCTGTGCAAACGCGGTAAACTCGTTCCATGATTCTGTCGGATTTGCGTCTCCATTGAGCGGGTATACTTGTGATAAATTTTGAGCAGAATCACCTGGGGGTCGATCACATTTGATCGAGCCGGAGGAGCTTGGGAAAACAATACCAAATCATAACATAAATCTCGTCGGTAATTGCACACTTTAGTCATATGGCTTGGCCACCAAAATGCGATTACACACAATCTGCATCAGAGTGGCTCTTAGTTTTAGAGAGGGAAATACATGTAGGCTACATTCTTTCGAAACGTTCTACGTTTCATTTGATATCTGTTTGAGTATTCCAGCACCAAGTTTCTTTGTTTCGTAAAGCATTTTTACGATCACTTTCATTTTCCTATGGGTTGAGGGTAAGCATAAACCCTTCGCGTCTTCCTACGCAAATCGTTTCAGGCGAATAACTGAGTAAATCAAAACTTGCTCTCAGCAGCTCCAGCGATTTTCGGGATCAAGGGCCTCACATAGCCTACAAAGGCTGATAGGTCGTACACTTTATTCATTCATTCATTTATTTATTCATCAGATTGATTTGATCTGACATCTGCATAACTCTTACTGCCTACGCGATTAACAAAAGGCGAATATCGAGGCTTGAATTGCTCTACCTATAACCTGCTGACGTGATTTTTCGTAATCGATGGCTTTAAATAGCCTACAAAAGCCTATAGACCGTAAAACTCATTCCATGATCGTCGTCGTCGTCGTTGTCGTCGTCGTCCTCCTCCTCCTCCTTCTCCTCCTCCTCCTCATCATCATCATCATCAGCAGCAGCAGCAGCAGCAGCAGCAGCATCATCATCATCCCCCTCCTCCTCCTCCTACCCCCCCTCCCCCCCCCCTCCTCCTCCTCATTATCATCATCAGCATCAGCATCATCACCATGAAGAAGCAAATATTTTTAAAAGTAGTCCTTTTAAATACCGCACTACTCCTTGATAGTAAGGTGCGATTGGACTGGATTCATTACCTCAGTTTCCCAGGAGTCGAAAGATATTAATATATATATATATATATATATATATATATATATATATATATATATATATATATATATAGATATATGTATATATATATATATATAGATATATGTATATACACACATACATGTATGTAACATAAATTAAATAGTTTGTACAAGAAAGAACAAGCCTTTTTTAAACACGAAAACAAAAACAGAATAGTTGTCGGAGCCAGTCGATGCACGCGTTTTCTCTCGATTCTGTCGGCGCCTGGGCAGGCGGACGGCTGTTTCGCCCTGTGAGCCACGATTGTCTCCCACTTGCAATTTCAGCCTCCAGTTTTCATCATTACGTGGGTGTAGGCAAAGAAACCGTCGGTAACCCGACCTGCTTCCCCGCTCTTGGGGCGATTCCATAAACGCGTCACCGAGCGCGGTGTCATTGTATATTGAATAATAAATTGAGACGGCTGCCAAGCTATGAGCACTGGCAAGGAGCGGGAAACCGAAGGCAGACGAATATGAGACGCTTCCTTCACCCTCATTTCATTTGTTCGGTTTTTTCTCTCTATCTCAGCAGGCTGTGCGTGTCTCAGGGAGTCAGCTAGCGTGAAACACGATAAGCGGTGCGTTGGCCGTTGATCGCTAATATCAGTTTTGTAAATGAGCATCTGTTGATGACAACCAGAGCCACCAGGGCAATATCTGTTGATGAAGACGAAAGAGCTCTCATGTCGTTCTTCAGGCAGGCACTGCCGTCAGATGGGCAGGCAGTCAGAGTAGACCCACTGCGTCTCCCTTCGCGATTTGCAAGCAGTGGATGGCTACAGGAATCGTCACTTCATTTGCTCCTACTCCTACCAGCTCGAGCTATTTTCGTGATCAATGGTTTTACATAGACTACAAAGACTGATGGGCCGTAAAATTCCATTCTCTCATTAATTCGTTCATTCGTTCGTTCATTCATTCATTCATTCAGTCAGTCAGTCAGTCAATCAGTCAGTCATTTATTCATTCGTCCGTTCATCCGTTTGTCCGTTCATGCATTCATTCGTTCATTACTTTATCGTTCGTTTGCTCGTTTAATAATTCATTTGTTCGTTCCTCAGACAATGAAATCTCAGCTCAAGACTGAACGTTCGTGCAAACCTTCGGGGAAGTCATCGGCAGAAAACAAAGCTTGTCCCTTTGACGATAGATTTAAGTCTGCTGAGTAGATTTAATCAAATGTGTTGGCAGCACCACTGGGGAAAGCTACCCTCGAAGTTTAAGAAGTCTTGAAAGAAAAATACCTCCACTGAAGGAAGACAATATCGCATTTGTGTGTGTGTGTGTGTGTGTGTGTGTGTGTGTGTGTGTGTGTGTGTGTGTGTGTGTGTGTGTGTGTGTGTGTCTGTGTGTGTGTGTGTGTGTGTGTGTCTGTGTGTGTGTGTGTGTGTGTGTGCGTGTGCGTGTATGTGTGTGCGTGTGAGTGCGCGTGTGTGCGTGTGTGTGTGTGTGTTTGTACGTGCTTGCTTGCTTTCATTTGCGTGCATAGAATGTCAACAAGCATATTACATTTCGTGTTTTTCAATACGTTTTTGCAAGAAAAGCCACGAGTTCGACCATGGCTTGATGTATTTCACGGCGCTTTTGTCCTTCCCACAACACAATCACACTAAATGTCAAGTCATGACAATAAAAGCAGTATGAATGTAGCCGATCCTTCGTCGAAGTAAATCTCTTCATTTCCAAGAATTAAACCTGCCTATCTTCCTAGTAAAGTATCTGTTTCCGAGTCAGTTAATTTGCGAGTTCATCCTGGCGTGCAGGGCTAATTTCTCACCACATCAGTCTCTCTCACAGAGGGTGGGGAAGGAGCCATGCTAATGCTATTGCTTTTGCAATCCGACACCACAACGCCAAGGGAGATCACTTCAACACTGTCGTCCTCTGCCTTGGCAGCACAGCACCCAGGATGTTCCTCCAGCTCCCCGTGTTTGCCATGAACTGAGAGACCATCTATGCCGTCTTTGACAGATTTGTCTATTCATGAGATGAAGTGTTACCAAACACCATACATCTATTGATGTTTAAAAAAAATATGTAACCCGCCAAGCTTTTTTTTCTTATCTGTAAATTAATAATAATAATACAGACTATTTCTACGCACATATACCTTCCCTAATAGGCAAGCTCATGGCGTTTACAATTAGAAAGTCTACACTCATATAAAGCATTCTAACACTCGCACACTGTACAGTTGAAATAAAAGAAAAATTAAATACAATACAATTAATTAAGTAGCAGGCAAAAACAAAACACGAAACATAAAAGAGGCGCCTTGTGAAGCACTTCACTGCTCGTCAGGAAAGACTGACCGGAACAGGTGTGTCTTGAGGGAGGTTTTGAACTGGGACATGGAATCAGAGTGACGGACAGGGAAAGGTAGGCTATTCCACGTTACAGGGCCGATGTAAGAAAAAGCTCGCTGTCCTTGGGTTTTCTTTTTGCGACGGGGGACATGTAGCGTTTTGGTGTCTGCAGCTGAACGGTTATTTCTAGCGGGAGTGTAGACAGTGAGAATTTTTTTGAGTGCGTGTGGTGCAGTTTGATTGAAGAAGTTGAAGCACATAGTGGCTAGCTTATACTCTATCCTCTGAGCGACGGGGAACCAATGCAGTGCACGAAGGAGTTTGGATGTGGGAGTTCTCTTGGGACATCTAAAAACTAATCTAACAGCAGTGTTTTGGACTTTTTGCAGTTTGTTGAGCAGAGTGTCAGGAGTGCCGGCAAGAAGAGAATTCCTATAATCAAGACGGGACAGAACAAGGGAAGTGATAAGGGTTTGAGTGGCCTGTTGTGAAAGATAGTGACGAATAGTGAGAATTTTCCTTAACTCGTAGTAAGCTAACTGGCAAACTTTGTTCACATGAACTCTCATAGAAATATCATCATCGAACATGACACCTAAGTTTCTAACAGACTTTGAGAATTCTATCTCACTCTGACCTATTAGTAGACTACTCTTACTGCCAAACAGACTGAATCTCTGGGATCACACCTTTATTTGTTTTCATGTTACAGATGTGTGAGTTTTGGATTTTATGTCCAATGATTAGCACGGGATTTTAGTGCTATTAGTATTAGTGTTGATAAACGCTGGAAGTAGCTCAACAATTTTTCTCTCCTAAATCTTTCAGAGGTGATTTGTATGACCAAGTGTGACGGTATGTCCTTTCCCCATTATTAAGAAATGTAGTAGCCAGCCAGGCCTCAAATAACACTTAGTTATTAGAAAATCAGCTATGCCTTGAACATAGTTTGAAGTGATGAAACAATGGACAGCGCCAAGTTAGATTGACCTTCCAGGATGAAAAACAGTGACGTTGATTACGTCATACAGTGCTTGACTGCGTCATACAGTTCTGGATTTTGTCTTTTCAGAGAGAGGTCGTGCAAGAAGTTCTCCAGGGAGAGGATGGGCGTTGAAAGCGGGGGGGGGGGGGGGGGGGGGGGGGAGGGGGGGGGGGGTGAGACTGATCGAATTCAAATGATCTCCGATCTCAAAATGAGATGCTGTGCTCCAAGGACTGAACTGTTTTAACACCCTGGCGGATTTCGGTGTTCTGGCGCGGAGGAAAATAATTCATGGAGTGATGGGCAGAACGCCCGTGTAAACATTGCTGCCCGACAGGTACAAGTACTTGAAGTAGAAAGACAAATCCCTGGAACCAAAGAGAGTTCGCCAACATCGATGTTAACTCCTATGAATCCGTGGCCGTATTGCTATGTGCTGCATCAGGGTTTACGATCGGTCCTCGGTGCCTTTCGCACCTCTCCTGTGGAGAGTTTATATGCGGAGGCGCGCGAGCCTCCACTTCATTTACGTAGGCGGAAGCTCGCGTTACAATACATCGTTCGTGTAGGTTCCAACCCGACAAATCCTACTTATCATTGTGTTGTCCGACCAAAGTTTCCACACCTTTACGCGGCCAAACCCAACTGTGTCCCCCCGCTGGGGATACGAATTGGGAAGGATATCGCGGCGGCAAATGTTCAGATGGACAATTTTTTTACCTATCCTTTATATCTGTCACCGCCGTGGCTCATGCCTGAACCTGTTATTTTACTTAATCTAGCGAAATTTTTCAAGAGTGCTGCCCTCGCTCACATGTACAAGAGTGCATTCCGGGAAATTTTATCTACATATGCACATTTTTACCCACTTTATACAGATGGTTCTAAAGATGGAGATCGTGTGGCGGCAGCTGTTGTTGCCCGCGAAACCGTCTTGCGCTTTCGCCTTCCGGATGGGACTTCGATCTACTCTGCAGAGCTTAGTGCACTTGAGGCCGCTCTTGGCGTAGTCCAGAGCAAGAGACTGCCACGAACCCTTGTTGTCTCTGACTCGTTATCGGCCTTACAGGCTCTGCGGGGTAGGGAAATTTCCCATCCTTATTTGTTTGGTATTTTTGTTCATCTGTGTCGACTACAGTGTGGGGGTGCTGAGGTCGTCTTCTGCTGGGTCCCTAGCCATATGGGCATCCCGGGGAACGAGAGAGCAGATCAGGCTGCCAAGTCTGCTCTCTCCCTTCCCATGTCCCCGGGCAGGATCCCGGCGGGCGATCTGGTACCTCGTGTTACTAACTACATTTTTAATCTGTGTCAGTCCGACTGGGACGGCAAGACACATAACAAACTTCATGACGTATCTTCTGTGTGGGGTGAGCGACTCTCCCCCACATCGCTGACGAGAAGAGAGGAAGTTGTGCTCTGCCGTTCCCGGATCGGCCATTCTCTTCTGACCCACTCCTATTTGTTGCGGTCGGAGCCTCCACCGGAGTGCCACACCTGCCAGTGCAGGCTCACCATGCGGCACGTTCTGGTGGAGTGCCCTCGACTGGCTCATCTACGGAGTGGGTCGAGCAGTCTGTCTGACTTTTTTAAAGACCCTTTAGCTGTGATAAAATATTTGATAGATTCTGAGTATTATTCTCATTTATGAGTGGTACTATGTCTTAATTGTTTTCGATATTTCTCCACGTACCTCCTCTGAGGTCTTCCTTTAATTGCATTTTTTAATAAGGGAAAGTATGTTGTGGCCTTGTATGGCCTTCACGGCTGATGAACCCTTGGGCTCCATCCACCTATTCTTTAGTGTTTTGTAAATGACAGGGAAATTGAGGTGTGAAATTTTCCCCTATCACCCATTATGAGTCTTCATGTTTGAAGGCTCTTCGCAGCCTTGCTGGCTGGTGGGCAGTGAGACTCGATTTAATTGATTTCATGTCACTGGTTAGATGGACTGTATAAGAACTCACTGTTGAGAAGAGTTTTAATTCTTTGTTAAAGATGGGTGTTTCTTAATGTTGTGGCCTTATATGGCCTACAAGGCTGATAGGCCCTTAAACTCCATCCATCCATCCATGTGCTGCACCCTCTCCACCTACAACTGCAAGAAACTCTCCCTCTTCCGCCTTGAATGGACCTGTCTCCCTCAGGGTTAGTTGGGCTGGCTGGCATGATTCATCCCATTATTTATATCCCCATTTATTAAATTCATTTAACTGTTTCTTGCGGACTATTCTCCCTTGCTTTGCAGTGAATGATTGAGTTTTTAAAAATAAATATTTGTCTATAGACCGTCCTGAACCCAGGAGAAGATATCACCAGTATACCCCTAGATTTAAAGGGGAAAAGGGCGGTTTATGACAATAAACACAACATTATTATTACAACGTTATTAGAAACAGAACTTTTCATCGTGAATCTGTGTCGTAACTTTTACGCTTCGGAATGTCTTTCTTTGTCTTTTTGACACACGCACGCCATCCGCAATGACTTAGACACCCTAGTGGCTAAGCACTTCAGGTCCCCTGGGCATTGCCTATCCCACATGAGAGTGACCATTATCGAGAAGATTCATGTGGACGATGCTAACATCAGAAAGCGGAGAGAGAAGTTCTGGCGCTTCAAGTTGCGCACCAACTACCCTGAAGGACTGAATGTGTTAGACTGAGAGAGATAGATGGATGGAACTATGAACACTTAGAGAGAGAGTTA
Source organism: Theodoxus fluviatilis (assembly GCA_034096865.1). Classification (NCBI taxonomy): domain Eukaryota; kingdom Metazoa; phylum Mollusca; class Gastropoda; order Cycloneritida; family Neritidae; genus Theodoxus; species Theodoxus fluviatilis. Next base: position 216,021 of record JAWQFJ010001497.1, on the reverse strand, counting down.
GAGAGAGAGTTAGAGATAGAGAGAAAGTTGAAGGGAGATAGAGAGATATAGAGAGAGAGATAGAGAGATAGAGAAAGAGAGAGGGAGAGAGAGAGAGAGAGAGAGAGAGTTATAGAGAGAAAGTTAAAGATATAGAGATAAATAGAGAGAGAGAGAGAGAGAGAGAGAGAGAGAGAGAGAGAGAGAGAGAGAGAGAGAGAGAGAGAGAGAGAGAGAGAGAGAGAGAGAGAGAGTTTTGAGTGCCTACGTCATGTCATTCTTAAGTTTTTTTACGTCACCTGTTGCATCATTTATGTTTGTCTGTAACGTTCACTGAAGAAGGGCGTGTGCCCGAAAGACTTTGATTTTGGTGTTTGTCGTGTGTTTGTTTCTTATTGATAAAAAACACAACATTGTGATACTTGTGTCAAAAGCAAAGTAAGATGAGCCGATGAATGAGAGTTAAGACAACTAGACTTACCAATTTGTTTATTCATGAGATGATGATTTACCCGCCAAATCTTGCTTTCTTATCTGTGATTAGTCGATTGTTCTTACTGACAAGCGGATTGAACCTCTGGGATGTCTAATATTCTCGAACATAGCTTTTTTTTTAATCCACAGAGGTGATACGTGGGATAGACTTCTGATAATGGGCCACTCTAGCGGACTCGTCTGGGGAGAAGGGTGCGGGAAAAACAGCGAAGCTGGGGGGCCACACAAGATGACGGACCACAGCATCTGATTGACGGAAATAAATGAATAATATAGCATTTTAGTTGGGATTTAGGCCTACATGAATTGAATTATTTACGCCATTTAGATGCTGTGGCTTATCATCCTGCGTGGCCCGCCATCTTCGCTAACTTCTCCACACCCCTCTCCTCAGGCGAGTCCACTAGTGTGGTCTGTTATCAGAAATCTTTCCCAGAGATCATCTTAGTGGTCACTGTTACACAGAATAATCAACGTTAGGAGGGAAAAGTTCATTGCCTGAGAGGAATGGAATAAGCAATTAGGTCAAAGATGGTCTCCACTATAGGTGGTCTCCCAGAACACGACAGAGGCTTTGACAGATACGACTAAGATGGAAAGATCTAAAATGGTCGCTTCGAAATGGTTTTAAGTTAATGTAGAAACATTACCAGACAGTAACGGACTCCTCTAAATGCAAGACCACAGGCGCTATGCTTATCAGTAGTGGATCTTCAAAGCTTGAACC